>PVIJ01017200.1:0-30235 GCA_004024925.1 Scalopus aquaticus
GATCCAGAAGATGTGGTACATATACACAATGGAATACTATTCAGCATGGAAAGAAGATAAACACATGCAATTTGCAGCGACATGGATGGAATTAGAGGGGATCATACTCAGTGAAATAAGCCAGAAAGAAAGAGAAAAATATCGAATGGTTTCACTTGTAACAGGACTATAGGGAGGCCGGGTGGGAGAGAGACAATCAGTGGGGGGGGAGGGGGGGAGGAAGGAGCCGGAGGGAGGAAAGGGAAAGGGCACAAAATGGAATAGAAAAGAACACAAGGGACCATGGAGATGGATCACGGGTGAATTGGTGGTGGGCTACCCAAGGGGAATGCAAAATGTAAAAGACATAAATAACAATAAAAATATATATTATAAAAAAAAAAAAGAAAAATAAAAACTTGCATAAATACTAAACTATAATTGAGCTAAGGACTCAATTAATAATTTAACTGTGCAATGATAGTGTGTATAATAGAAGAACCTGCACTTGTCTATGCTTTTACAAAATATTTCTTAGCAAAACTCTTGAACAAAGGTCTAAAGCATTGCAAAAAAAAAAAAAATGTAAGCATATACTTTCTTGAATTGAAGCATCATGAACAAATTATAAGATAAGGTCATATAAAAGCACACACATGAAAAACTCTGTGATTTTTACATTATAAAAAACATGCTTTTTGGAATATATCTTATATGATCACTAAATATAAAAATGCATATGGTGCAGCCAATTTGCAGTATAATTTCTCACTTAAAGTTTAGAAACTGCTTATAGGGCCTTCCTGGTGGTGCAGCAGTTAAGTGCTGCGCTGTGGAGCTGTCAGCAGTGGCGACGCAAGTTCAACACCCGGCCGGGGAGATTCCCACATGGTGCAGCAGACCTCTCCTGCTTCGCCCGCTGCTTCCCTTAGCAGTGTATTTCTGTAGATCTGCCTGTTCTGCTCCCCACTTTGTCTCTGGTGAACCCTCTCGCCGCCCCACGCCTCTGGCCTGTACCCCAGCTTGTATGCATAAATAAATCTTAAAAAAAAAAAAGAAATTGCTTATAAAGCTTAAACTCAAATCAAAATAAAATAAAATACTCAAAAAATTTGTTTACCTCACTGACTCGTTTATCAGCCTTAAGTCTTATTCCTCTTTCCTCTGTCAACTGCTTTAGGCATTCTTCCAGTTTTTCCTAGTGTGAAGAAATAAGAAAAATATTATAACTAATTCTTAATACATTCAAAAGTCTTTACAGTTATAGATCTCACCAAAGATTTAGAGGCTGAGATAAAAGTGAACTCAGATTTCAGAATCATAATTCATTATTTATAGTTCTATATAATGCTAATGAATTTAATTACTAAAATATATCAAATTACCTTATTAAAGATTAATTCAAATCCCACTCTTTCCAAAATAGATTTGTGGCAGCTCATCATAAAAGATAGATAATAAGTCAGAAATAAAAAATTAATAAGAAAAAAAATTCTATTTTTTCTGTGGGTCTCTTTATTAGAGGAAGCCCTACTGACATGCTCTAACACTTCTCAATTAGGTAACTGCAGATTCAAATTCATTTTTTAAAAAGCTAAATACTTTTAAGGCACTCTACTCTATTCCCAGAACTGTCCTAGGTCATTTGATAATGTAATCATGAAACCCTGCAAGGGACTTTTATCTCCTTGTTATTCTACAGCTGAGAAACTGAGGCAGAAAGAAATAGAACAGTACACCCAAGTTCACATATTAATGATGTAACAGAATCATGTTTCAACTTCAGGAACCTGGGGGCCATTCCTGTTCAAAGAAGTGGTAACCTCACCATTTGCCAAGGTCAAATCCCCTGTGATTTTCAAAAATTTCACTCTAAGACCCTTGAAAGTGGGGGATGCTACTGTGACTAGCAGAATTCTAAGATGACCTACATCTGAAGGACACAAACCTCCCAGTTACTCAACCAAACCATAATCCAGTTGCCACTCTGAAGGAATTTTGCAGATGTAGTCGAGGTTCCTGAAATCAGGTAGCCCGTTACCATACTAATGGGATGGGAAGATTTGAAGTACAAAAGGGACGTGAGGGTGATTCTCTGCTGCTGGCTTTGCAGAAAAACAGTATGATTTTGTAGCAAGGAAAACAGGAAGGAGGGCATCTAGGAGTTGAAATTTCCCTGAGTGATAACCAGCAAAGAAAGTTATCTCTGCTCTACAACTGCAGGAACTGAATTAGGCCAGTGAACTGATAAACTTGGAAGTAGATTCCTTGCCAGAGCCTGCAGATTATGACACAGTGTGACTGCCTTCTTCATTTCAGCTTTACAAGACCGAGCAGAAAACCCAGCCATGCCAATTCTAGACTTCTGACCTACAAAAAAACAAACCTGTGAGCTTATAAATAAGATAGCATTTTAAGCTTCTAAGTCTGTAGTAATAGAAAGTAAACTACTTGACCCGAGTTCCTGAACAAAAATAATTCAACTGTTTTGGGGTGTTTTCTTATACTGTACTTAATAAAACCTATACTTAAAACTTATAGTTAGTAAAACAGCAAAGTATACTGATGTATTTTAATTTTTTTTTTTTTTATTTTTTATACAAGCTGGGGTACAGGCCAGAGGTGTGGGGCGGCGAGAGGCTTCACCAGAGACAGAGTGGGGAGCAGAACAGGCAGATCAGAAATACACTGCTGAGGAGAGCAGCGGATGAGGCAGGAGAGGTCTGCCGCACCATGTGGGACTCTCCCCAGCCGGGCGCCGAACTCGCATCACCGCTGCCGCTGCCGACAGCTCCATAGCGCAGCGCTCAACCACTGAGCCACCAGGGAGGCCCTACTGATGTATTTTAAAGGCTTTTAAATAATCACTTAAACACAGAATTTCAAATTAAAAGTTTAGTTTATCCTTGGAGAATATGTACTTGCTGAGAGGAGGAACTCGATCATGCAGACACTGGGAGAGGGAACTATTTAAGGAACGCATTCTATCTCCAACAACCCTCATCTGGCAATTTAGCCTAAGGAAATCAGCAAACATATGGGCAAAGCTGTCACTACCGACATGAAGTCATGGCATTGTTCATAACGAAGCTCCAGAAGTAAGCTAAGAGTCCACAAATAGGCATTGATTTCAATAAAAATAGCATGCCCATGTGAAGTCACTGCTTAACAATGATAACAGAAGGCCATAACCAGAGTATAAGAAATTAATAGTCAAAATAACTTCAAATTCATGTTTCATTACCAGTTAAGTCAACCAAGTTATTATGGGGGGGGGGGGAACTACAAAATTGCTCTTATTACTTATATAATGGTTCAGTATTTAACACTAATCTCACAGAAACTCTAAACCAATAAGGAAACAAAAACCCATCACCACAGAGAAAGGAGACTAAAATACTATTTTTCTTGACTGCTTCTAAATAGCACAAAGCACAAATACATGAAACAGTTTCTCCCTCTAGTGGAGAGAATGAGAATACGCTGCTAAAATTTTATGAAAAAAAGATACCTCCTTAGAAGGATATATGGAACCAAGAAATTAGAAAATGAAATCACTTGATATTATACTAATAATTAAGATTAATGATGATGTTTGGAGTAATTTCCCTTCCTGTCATCTGCTCTCTCCCTCCTCCCTTTACTGATAGCAGCTGGTTAATTTTTTTCCTGGAACACCTTAATCACACTGTTAAGTTTCATGTTCAACTTTTTTCCACTTAATATTGAATCAATCATTTCTCATTTAATTAGAGGAGTTGCAACCTGATTTTTTTAGGCTACAAAATATTCCACTGAGTGGGTTTACTGGTTCATGGACTCATTGCTTCATGTTTAAACATTTAAATTTTTTCCAACTTTTCAATATTATAAAATATCCATTTTTAAGGATGAAGGTTTTTTCATATTCAGAATAATTTCTCAAAATTAACTAAAGCAAATGAACATTTTTAAGGTTCTGAGATACTACCTCCAAATTGTCTTCCAAAGATTTTATATTTCTATCAGGAATATACGGGGTCTATTATTTTGTACGTAATCTATACTATAAATGTTTACTCCCTCACTTAAAGCACAAGATATTTGAGGGGAGTATATTTTATTAAGTATTTATTCCCAGCATCTGTACCCAGCATAAACCAATCAATAAATAATTGCTGAAAAAAGAAATGCCTGCCAATACAAGATTTATGTTTAAGAAAGATGGAATGTATCTCTCTCTAACTGAATAGGTGAAAACTTACCATCTTCCTTAAACTGGTATTTCGTTGCTTACTGACTAGTTAAATTTCTCTTTTAGATTATATTTTAAAAGTCTAGGCTCTCTGGGGTAAAGTCCTGACCCCTTCCTGTAGCTGTATATGCCTGGGCAAGTTGAGTAAATCTAGGCCTCAATTTCTGCATTGATAAAATGGAGATAAATGCCCATATCAGTTTTTGGGAGGCTTATGGGAGTTAACATGCATCTAAAATTTAGAAGAGTGTTTGGTACACAGAATATGTTCGATTAGTGCTAAATGAATGAACATATCAGGGTTTGCAGAAAAAGTTAATCATCTTATGGCACACCATCCAGGCCCATAGAGGTTACCACTTCTTTAAGCAGGTTTTTAATTGCAAAACACGAAATAAGTTTTGAAGAATGCACAGAACTGACGGGATGACAAATAAAAAGAAAACACATATAATCCCAACTCAGGTCTGCAAGTGCAGGTACCCTTCCCATTACAAGTTCCTCCCAGAGTTTAACACCATCCTTATTTCCTGACAAAAATTTACTTTACACACATGTATCCCTCACAATATGGTTCAGTTTTTCCTACTTTTAACTACATATAAAAAGATTTATGATCTATGTAGTCTTTTCTCACTGATTTCATTCAACGTATTTTAATTTCCAAAAGACCTCTTTTGCTTTCTGATTATCTTTTTAAATAAACACCCTATTCTTATTTATAGATGCTTTCTTTTTTAAAATTTCTCTAAGAACACTAATTTAGGGTTTTTTCCTAAATATTTTTGTTTCCTAAATTGTCCCTGATGCAACTAGGATATGTTGGTTTTTGTCGCTCACCACTGCCCTTTCCCCACCCCCCCCACCCCCCACCATATTGTAAGCTCTAATTCAACTCACAAGTGAACTGTGCTTTTCTATTTAGGAATGAGAATAAAGTTCCCTGGAAGTTAATGACTGATTGGTTTCTCTTATGTATGAAGAATGGGTGGTCAGTAATAAAAACACACTCCCCAAAACTGTTTTTTATGGTGTAAAATTTCACACTAGCTGCCCAGTTTTCTCCAGTTTAATTTTTTTTCAAAGGGAAATGATTTCATTTCAGCAGAGGGTGGGGCTGGAAGTCAACTCTTCCAAATATAAACCTTTCATTGCCCCGTGCTCTTACACGTGTGTAAGAGCAACCTATATTAATCACACTTTTAATTAACTCCATCTTTTCTCCCACATACACATCTGGGTATGAAGCTGTTTTCTGCAGGGCAGGATTATATTCTCTTAGCTATAGGCAGCCCCATGCCTACCCTGGTGATGGTTTTCCTGTTCTATTCTTCAGTTTCTTCTTCTTCTTTCACTTATCTTCTTTCAAAAATTGGTTGACATCTTTTCTCTTGTTTATTGTGGGTTTATGTATTTTAAATAAATAATTTAATATTATTTTAGTGCCTTATTAAAAGGGAAAAGAGCTGAAAGGGTCCTCAGAGCATCAGGGATCTTTGAGGTATCCCCTAAAGTCTATACGACTTTTAGAGGTATAATCTCCTAGTCTTTCTGTGAAGGAAATGAACACATCACCTCTAAATGACAGTGAATTCAGATTCAACACCAGTCCTTACTCTGCAATTTAGTAATAAACCACTTCAGTGCTACAAAAATGTAGGTGCTCATTTATAAGATGGAAGGGGTAACTACATGATAAGCAGACTTCTCTCACTCTAACATTACATGATTTTCTAGTACTTTTCTATATTACTATTAACTTGACTTAAAAAAAGAAAATCTGTCCTTATTTTTGACAATCACATAGTAATTTCCAAAGTACTAGAATAACAGTAAAATTGAAATATTTTTGAAGTGTAAAAATTTGTTATTAAAATCAATTTTTCTTTTCTGCTCACACAAACACCTAAGTATGGAATGCCATCAGATATCAGGCTAACTAAACAATGTAATTAGTTTTTTGAAATATTTATTTTAAAAAAGGGAAATATGAATCACAAAACTTTTTTCAATTTTACTTTTATTAAAAGCAAGCTCAAGGCCTCCCTGGTGGCGCAGCGGTTGAGCGCTGCGCTGTGGAGCTGTCGGCAGCACGCGATGCGAGTTCGATGCCCAGTCGGGGAGAATCCCACATGGTGCGGCAGACCTCTCCTGCCTCGCCCGCTGCTCCCCTCAGAAGTGTACTTCTGATCTGCCTGTTCTGCTCCCCACTCTGTCTCTGGTGAACCCTCTCGCCGCCCCACGCCTCTGGCCTGTACCCCAGCTTGTATGTATAAATAAAAAATAAAATCTTTAAAAAAAAAAAAAAGAAATAATGAACTTGCTTTTTTTTTTTTTTAAAGATTTATTTATTTATACATACAAGCTGGGGTACAGGCCAGAGACGTGGGGCAGCGAGAGGGTCCACCAGAGACAGAGTGGGGAGCAGAACAGGCAGATCAGAAATACACTGCTGAGGGGAGCAGCGGGCGAGGCAGGAGAGGTCTGCCGCACCATGTGGGATTCTCCCCGACTGGGCGTCGAACTCACGTCACCACTGCCGACAGCTCCACAGTGCAGCGCTCAACCGCTGCGCCACCGGGGAGGCCTCATTATTTCTTCTTATAAAGAGTTCAGCTAGTACCAACAATTTCCTGATTTTTAAAATAAGATCACTGAAATCAGCAGACTATAATCATTCAGAACTTAATTTCTTTTGAATTTACTCAGGATCACAAAGGTTTGCACTAAATCTAATAGTCTATGATTCTAAAAAAGGGAAAAATATATTACTGATTACACGTACTGAGTTTTATTTCTTGAAGTTCAAATGTCTTTTACCTTAGTCTACGCTAAGGATCCATTCAAGGGGATATGATATAGAAGGGAGGAGAAACAGAAGCCTTATTCTGAGTACTCAGTATCGTCATCAAGCTTCCACGAGGTGACAATTACGATTTCAGACATCATCTTCTCCATACTGTAAAACGGTAACTTTGTACCTGTAATACTTCTTGCTTTAAATTGGTTTTCTCGCGCTCTTCATGAACACTCTCTGAAGAATCATCAACCTCTTCCATATCTGAGGAGGAAGGACTCTCTAATGTCACAGTCACAGGAAAATCTGTTTGCTTAAAGAAAGAAGACATGGTTATAGAAGCGAGATTATAAATCAGATACCAAATATTAGAGGATACTTTATGAAAAAATTGATCTTTCTGAAGTATTAAGTCATTATAAATATCCTTCACTGTTCCTTAGTCTAAAATAAACAATGAGAAAGTAGTAAGACAGTAACTTATTCCTTCTGTTAGTATATGGGATGCTGTTGTACATGTTGGGATAAGTATTTGGAATTGCCCATATTAAATTTCTTTCACATAAACCAAGTGAGAAACCAATGTAAACATTTTCTTCTCAGATCAACTTCATACTGCACACAAGAAATTCATTTCCTATTGTAAGACACAGAATCTGGATGAGAATGTAATTTTTAGGAGGAAATTATCAACAACAAGTAGGAAACATCAATATCAAATAAAGAAGAATTAAAAGAATAACTAGAAAGTCAGCATATTTAAATTGTAATAAGCATTAGAAGTTTCAAAAACAAGTCACATAAGTACACAACTAAAACTGATACATCAAAAACCTCATCTATCATCACCATTAAGCCAACCAAAATTAGTATAACAACAACAACACAATTCTCCTGTCAAAGTTTCATTGTTCAATATGACATTTCCAAACATTTAAACATCAACCTGGTCACAACACCACAAAAAGTCTACAGATCTAACAGAAATGTATTGAAATTATATAACTGCACAGAAGATATGCCACTAACATGTAACTTCAGCCACAAGCAGCAGCAAATCCCACAATATGGGAAAATGACCCATTCATCTGGGCATGTAAGGGGCAGTGCTGACACCCAGGGTGCTCCTCTTTCAATTTCAGTAATGCTGTCTTTTACAGAGCAACTACACAGACTCCCAGGACAACTAGGTGAAGAAACTGAAATGCTGACAAGATTAGCTTACTCCTAGTCTATGAGGTAGTCTAACGGAGTATGTGTGGTCTTGTGAAAGAAACAGAAGTGCACAGGGAGAGCAGAAGCTTTAGTGTTTGTTGCTTTGTTTTGGCTTCAGAAGTGTGTGTGTGTGTGTGTGTGTGTGTGTGTGTGTGTGTGTGTGTGTTGAGTATAATCGCACATGTGTCTGGATCAGAAATGGAATTTAATTCATTTCACTGGGTGACATCCATTTCATTGGATGACAAGAAATGGTTTTCTTGTTTACAGATGAAACAAAAGGTTCCGAGCGTGTGCCATATCCACACAACCACACACAATGGCATTGGGTGATCCCACAAATTTTAAATGGATTTATTTCAGGAATGTTTCCTGTAAGGTTCTATTCAGGTTAAAAAGCAAAAAAAATGATCTTCCATCTTTCCTACTCCAACTCCCTATATATTACATATATAATTTACATACCTGCAACTGATTACATACATCACGAGTTTTGATTAATGGAAAACCTCTAAAGAGAGAACAATAAATTAAGTTATATTTTGATGTAAATACACCACCAATTAATCTCAGTTAATAAAACTCGCTAGTATTAGGTACAATACCCATATATACATTACACTTATCAATGTATTCATATGTAGAAAAATAAATAAGGTCAAATAAGGACCCAGAAATCTGCCATAGAGAAAAGTTAACGGAAGTTAGCAGATTGGCTTTGCAATAACTCTTTGAATTGTTGAGAGGTAACTTCAGCTCAATGTTCAGAATGGTTTCCAGTCTAACTTCTATTAATTGTGCTATTAAACATTCTCTAACTTAGAATTCCTCATGACCAGGATGGACTTAAAATTAATAAATGTTCCAAGAATAAGACAATCAGTCACAAAGTTATAAAACTGAAGTGCATAGATTGGGGCCTCAAGTACTATATTTTATATAGTAATAACTTTCTTTACCATTTGCAAAAAGTGTAGTAGTTAATTGCTCAAAGAAGATTATACATATAAGTTTATTGTAAGCAACTGAACAGATGTTTACATAGTCCCTATTTCAAGTTTGATATAAAATCAATTCTCTGTTTTCTTAAACGGTTAATACCTAATTTCTTGAATATGTAATTAAGTTATTTGAAAATTTACAGCAAGCTAATTCACTTAGTAAGCCTAAAATTATAGGACAACTATCTAAAAAACTTTTGCACTTCTATGACAAAAATTACTATGAACACCTATAGAAACCAACAGAAACCTCCCAGAAAGGGGCCTCCCTGGTGGCATAGGGGTTAAATCTCAGCACTATCACTGTGAGGGCATAGAGAGGCCTGAGTCCTGTCTTGCCTGCTGCTCCCCTCAGCAGTGTATTTCAGTAGACCTGCCTGTTCTGCTCCCCACTGTGTCTCTGGTGAAACCTCTCACCCACTCCCCCCCTCACCTCTGGCCTACACTTCAGTTCTTCTATGCATAAATAACTAAATAAATCTTGGGGGTGGGAAACCTCCCAGAAATTAGAAGCTCCAAAATGAAGAATTCCGAATGGCTAAAGATAAGAAAGAAAATACTCTACCTATTCCTTTTTGCACGCTCTGCAGTTCGCCAAGGCAGGAAACCAGAGACACCAGGTGGCAGAGGTTCAGGAGCATAACATTCTTTACCAAGGGAGTGTTTAATTCCATTATTTACAGGTTTCTTTGTAGCCAATCCTATATTTGAGAAAGCATTAAAAGAAAGAAATCAATATTCACTAAATGTCTACAGAGCAATGATCACATGTGCACAATCTAAAAAAGAATACAAACAGGAACTTAAAAATGATGCCAAGGTTATTAAAAACATCATTTTGTAAAAGTATTTTTATATGGGGCAAGCAATGTTTAAAAATAAAAATCCTCTATTATGGGTGTTTTGGCAATGGGAGTGCTATGGTGACTACAGAGGGGGGAGAATTCTAGCAAGGATGTAAAATAACAGTACTTCAATAACAATAAATAAAAACAAAGTCCTCTACAGTAAGTTCTCATTTTAACTGAAATAAAAGTATATGAGATAGACAGGATGTACAAAAGTAAATAAAAATATATCCAAAGATAAAAGATTTTTACATGATACATTCCATGCATCATGCAGAAACACTGTTTTGAATCTCAGAACTTCTTTGGCATTTCTGAATTTTAAGGATAAATATATATATGCCCAAGACTCTTGTCAAACAGAATCTTCTGAAGTAACCCAAAATTTCAAATTAAGAGTAATCTTTCTATGTAAATATTATCAAAGTTACAATCCTGAAAAGTCTTGGTAAGTCAATGTTACCCTGCTATACATCTGTTGACCTTCAGTGCTCATTTGATTTCATAAGAAAACACAAGATAAATAAAACCTGCTGAAGAAGAAGAGTGAAAGGAGTCTTATCTTATATTTCAACACTAAAGAGTCAATATTTAAAGTATTTGGTAGCAAAAACTAGACCTGTACATTAATACTTTATTTAAAACCATATATTAAAATTCACATTTAAATATTTAATTTTCTCTAATGCTACTGAAAACAATGTTTATTGAAATGATTACATTTAACCTTCAAATTTATTTTACTAGAAAGATCTACTTCAGCAGTATAGGTAAAACAGAATAAATATTTCACATAATGTAACTTATTGATGATCACAAATCCAGTATGATTTCTCTGGATAAATTTACATGTCTCTTCAAATATTTAGGAGTTTGGTTTGCCTTGTGCTATTATGTTTTCTAACTTAATTACCCACAATAAAGAATGTTCGTGTGTGGGGGTTATATGTGTATCCTTTACTTTCAGAAATTAATGTAAATACATTTGCAGTTAAAACTAAATTACTTATACTTAGTTCTAATAATAATTTCTTTCTTCTTTCTTTACATAATTATGGTATGAACATGAAACAACTCATAACTCACTAAAATTTAACTACACAGCCAGACACTGGTTTGGCTTACCTCTATGTCTCCAAATAACTGAGGCAAATACAAAAAAAAAAAAAAGCCCAAGAAATAAATTACTCTTTAAATAGCTAAGTGAGATTACAGATTTCTCACATTTCTACTTTGTTTATTCATGCTAAGTAAAAAATATTTTAAATTGTTTTATTCTCATCCAGTGAGTCCCATTACAGACTACCAGGCACTAAAATACAGAATTTCTAAGGTTTTGTGTGTGTGTGTGTGTGTGTGTGTGTGTGTGTGTGTGTAATTAGTGTGATGTCACGAATCTCAGCTTCTCTGTATGTACTATTTGACTGAAATAAAAATCAGTAGATAAATACTAAGCTCTCTTTAGATTTAATACTCTTAACAATTGCCATTTAATGTTAAAATATTATTGACCAAACAAAAACAAATACACATCTTTTAAGGTAAAAATGAAAATAGAAAATACTCTTCAATATTAAAAAAAGTTGTATTTGAGGACTTTACAGTAATATTTTAAAAATTACTTAATTTTCAAGTTGTGAATGTATTAAAAAGTGTAACTATGAATAAAATTTTAACTTAATATGAAGTAAAACAAGAACGACAAATTGTACTTCTGATATGTGGAATGATGTTTCTAAACAACAGAAGAGAAAAGGAAAACGTAAATATTGCTTGATGGAATAATGGAACTGGGATGGTTCCTGCTTTGAATTCTATTGTTACAATAAGTTATCACAAACTTTTTCTTGGGAAACTGGAAGATTTAAACACAAATTTTGTTTTCTTTACATTATTCCTTAGGATTTTACTTCTCAAATTTCAAAGGAAGTCACAAAAAAGGATGTTTCATATTAGAATTCCACTAAATCACTCTTAATAGGAAGATAAAGGTTATCTGTGATTAAAGATAATGGGTTCTAGAAAATAGAAGTTAAAGTCTCCTTAGAAACAATACAAAAATATCAGTAGAGTTAGATTACCCCAAATATAAATATTCTGAAGAATATGAAGCTTATACCATTGGATAATAAAGGGTTTTATAAAGTTTTATTATACTTTATTATAAAATTATAAACTTAATTTTAAATTCTGTATTAACAATTATTTGGAAATTTAACAAACATTATAGCAAACATTTAGGAAATATATTTTTAAAATGTTCCATCTAGAATCAACAAACTTTTCCCAGCATTCTCTTACAAGAATTATATGTATTTTCACAATGGAATACTATTCAGCAATCAAAAAAGATAAACACATGCAATTCACAGCAACATGGATGGAGCTCACTGAAGTAAGCCAGAAAGAGGAAAATATCGAATGGTTTCACTTACAGCAGGAATATAGGGGAATAAAATAAGAGAGAGACATTCAGTGAGGGAGGGGGAGGACAAGAGCTCAAAACGGGGAAGAAAAGAGCACAAGTGACTATGGTGATGGTTCATTGGTGAATTGGTGGAGGTTACCCAAGGGGAATACACAATAATGTAAAAGATATAATAATAATAAAAGTGAAATGCAAAAAAAAAAAAAATTATATGTATTTTAAGTTAATTTTCATCATTAAAAGAGGCAAGAGGCAACCTGATTCAATAACTTTAGATAAAAATGTACAAGGAAACCAGGGAATAGTAGAACTGGGAAAATAATTTGTTTCTTAAAGCATGAAAGGATTAATTCTTCACTGAAAAAAAAAATTATCACTCAAAGCACCACTGCTTAAATTACCATCGAAGTTCACCCCAAATTTCATCTGCAACGTATTAGAAGTAATCATTAACCAAGAAATATATTCAAAATAACCAACTTTTTATGAAATACAAGCCACAAAGTTGGTTAATTAAAACAAAGGAAACATCAGCATCTCTTCCTTTCAATTCATGTACTATTTTTACATTCTATAAATTCTTATAATCTGTGTTGGAACAATGACAGTTCTCCTAAAAAGCATGTTGTTAACATTGGTTGTTATCAATATCAGACAATAAGAAGAAACTTTAAGAGATAAAAGCCAAGATAGAAAAGATTACCAATTCGAATAGTAGCTTTTCCTTTCCGGCCACTTCCCAGAACTATAGTTCTTTTTTTCTGCTTAGCAGTTTTGAATGGTTCCTTCGCTGATGGAGACGTTATCCACTGGTACTAGAATTAATAAATGCTCCGTTTTAGTTACAGGTAATTTAGGGGGGTTTGAAATTAACTAGAAATTGTTAGATATTTTAAATTAATAAAAGGTTTACAATTCATTTCTGGGACCCCAAATTAATGAATTACATGATATTTGCAGTAACAGAATAGTTATTTGATGAATGAAAATTTAAATGGCAGAAAAGTACCTGTCAATTTTACTTAAAATTTTATTTTTTAAAAAAAGAAGTAAAGCAAACAGCAATTAAAGAGAAACTCCTCCTAGAGAACTGGAACATGTTATACCTCTGACTTGAAACTCCTTCCATTCTGCAGAACTTTTTTGATAACTGCTTTCATCATGGAGTGATCTAAAGTAGAATGCAAATTGAAATTATAGTCATTGTTACTCAGAAGTGGCTATTGCCATCGACAACCAAAAGTCAACTAGTTGTTGTTTTTCCCATAAAATTAAGAATGTGTTAAATACACATTATATGAGCATATACCTCTCTGAGAATTCAAACTTCTTCCTCAAAACCTAAGAAGAAAGCATGCTACCTTGCATTGCCTGTAGTGGCTACTATTTTGATAGCAGTAAAGAGCAAATCTAAATACTTTGCATCTAAATTGGATAACTTTGAACAGAAAACAAAGCACCTGGGCCCTGCCCAGACATGATACCTTACAGGCATCTAATACAGCAAGCCAAAGACCTGATATTCCCTTGCCTCTCCTTAACCACCTCTTCCTAGTAAATATGCCATCTAGTTATACATGTAATCACAATCATTCAGGACTTGTTTCTATTTTCCTTTTAATATGAAGTCATCGGGGCCTCCCTGGTGGCGCAGCGGTTAAGCACTGCACTGTGGAGCTGTTGGCAGCAGCGATGCGAGTTCGATGCCCAGCCAAGGAGAATCCCACATGGTGTGGCAGACCTCTCCTGCCTCGCCCGCTGCTCTCCTCAGCAGTGTATTTCTGATCTGCCTGTTCTGCTCCCCACTCTGTCTCTGGTGAAGTCTCTCGCCACCCCACACCTCTGGCCTGTACCCCAGCTTGTATGCATAAATAAATAAATCTTAAAAAAAATATATATATGAAGTCATCTAATTTATGAGATGTAACTTTTTTTAATGATATGAAATATTTTCAGAATAACATCCAAAAGTTATTGTGCACGCGCACACACACACACACACATTTAAAGATATTTATTTATGCATACAAGAGCTGGGGTGTAGGCCAGAGGTGCATTGGGTGTGTGTGTGTGTGTGAGAAGATTCACCAGAGACAGAGTGGGGAGCAGAACAGGCAGATCGACTGAAATACACTGCTGAGGGGAGCAGTGGGTAAGGCAGGAGAGGTCTGCTGCGCCATGTGGGAATCTCCCTGGCCAGGATCAAACTCATGCTACAGTGGCTGCAGATAGCTTCACAGTACTGAGACTTAACCCCTTGAGCCACCAGGGAGGCCCCCAAAATGAGTGTATTTAACCGTACTCAATTTATAACAGAACAAATGGGTGAGGGGAACAACAGTTCATGCAATAGCATGTTTAATGAACTGGCATCACAGAGCTGGTTGAAGGACAGGAAAGGAAGAAAAAGAACCAAGAGGATCCATAAATCATCTGGCATTTCCTTAATGTTGTACCTATGATTAGAAATGTACATGATGCTAACTCCAGGAATCTTCCAGATTTATTTAAGGTCCTGCCAACCAGGGCCATAATGCAACACTTTTGCTGAGTTACCATGTACTAAGCAATATTCTTAATAAATTCCTTTGTATGGTAACAATTCAACTTTTGCATCCCTGGTGACCCTTAGAGCTATAACATCACGCGATACTTCTCCCCTAATTTCTCAATCTCAGCCACTATACAGTTACTCAAGGGAGACATTGGCATATAGTTCATCACAAACTATACTAAGTCCACTTGGCTTTAACAAAAGTCAATAGAAGTTGGTATCAACAAGCATGTGGTAAAGTTGTGTGTTGTACTGGAAGAATAAGGAGGAAGGGTGTTAGGTACCTTCTCTTTCCTTGAGTACTCTGGGATCTCTTCTTTCTTCCTAGACTTTATTAAGTTTCTGATCTCTAAGACTAAGCATTTACTTCATGGTCACATACTTATTGCTTTCCTGTATTTCTCTTCTAGAACATTCTAGGACTCTCTTCTGCAAATTGTTACTTTACTATTTTTTTCATACTCTAATCTATCTTCAAGTCTTGTTAACAATGTCCTCAAAATATAACTCACTTCAACCAGCTTTTACCCTTTTCATCCTAAGCTCAGACATAATCATCTGATTTGGACCAGACTCTGCACTAGTCTCCCTGTTCCCTTCTTTATCTCAGAAGTCTATTCTCTAGACTATAGTCATCTTATTAAACACTATTTTCCAGTTTAAGCCCTCCTATGGCTTTCTGCTCATTTAGAATAAAACTTGTCCTTACTCTGGCCTTTAAGACCTTACAAGATTAGGCCCTGGACAGTTCCTTGACCTCACAGCATACCACAATGTCCCTTACTCAACGCTCCATTCATGTGGGTCTTGCTTCTCCTTAAAATAATCCATCTGCATGCCTGCAGACTCCTGGCATCCTTGTCCTGGAATAAGCTTCCCCTAGCTCTTCCATGGTTTGCTCCTCTCTCCAGTTTTGTGTGAAGCTGTTCCCTGATCACCTATGTAATATTTATCCCCTATTAGATAGACCTATCTGTATACCTGTCCCCTTAGTCTTAGTACGTTAAGGTATTTTTGATCCTCCTATTACCTAAAATTAGATAATTTATCTGTTT
Organism: Scalopus aquaticus; assembly: GCA_004024925.1. Taxonomy (NCBI): domain Eukaryota; kingdom Metazoa; phylum Chordata; class Mammalia; order Eulipotyphla; family Talpidae; genus Scalopus; species Scalopus aquaticus. The sequence continues at coordinate 16,112 of PVIJ01017200.1, forward strand.
TTTCATTTCTATGTGAATTCCTTCATGAGAATGTAAGCTCCAAAAGGGCAAGAATACCTCTACCTGGTTTACAGTTACATTCCTACTGCCTACACTCATGACTAACACACAGAAAGTCTCAAACTACTCGTTAAACTGACAAATGAATCAAACACTCCTTCCAAGAATTCAGAAGCTCCACACACAAAAAAAATAATGCTCTTGGTATTAGCTCTTGGTAGAGGTTCACCTCTATACAGAGTAACAGCCAAGAGCAACTTACAAGTATCACTCATTTAAATTAGTAAATTATCTGTAAAAAGCATAAGGAAGTAGAAGATTAGAAAAGGATAAGAATAGGGTTACTCAACATACTAGGTTTTCAAAAATAGTTAGAACATGAACAAATTCTGTTTTGCTGTTTGCTGATCAATGTGTTGACCTACCAACAAGTGGATTTTTTCTTATATCCAAAACAACTAGAGTTCTGTTGGTTTCAAGGGCCTTTAGTAAAATCTTTGCTCCTTCGTTGGTGAGGCCACACTGCTGCAGGTCAAGTGCTTTTGATGAAAGACAAAAGATCACATGTCAACTCCATACAAACATAATAGACAACTTTCACTTATTCATGCAGTGAAGATTCCTATACAATATTAGTCAGTCTTTTAAAACTTTTTTCTTGGGAATTGAAATTTTTAAATATTGGTTACTGGTGAAGAAAACCCATAAAAGTATATGCACACACCTAATACAAAATTTAATTAAAAATGTCTTCTTAGCTGTGCCATGATTATCCTGCCTTTAGTACCAATAAATTACCCATCATATTTTGCAAGTATACAAAGACTGACTCTATATAATCTATGAATGAAAAATATCACAAAATCCAATCTCAGTTCATAACTATGAAAGATGTTAAAGGCAGTGTAAATCTCAGGTAAAAACTGGTAGAGTTTAGAAAATGCATTGCATTCTTTTAATCATGATCTTGGGATCCAAATCACTCTTGAAACTAGTTAAAGGGGGAAAACAAAAAGGAAGAAATGTAGTAAATGTTAGCGTCAGAAAAACAACAAAGAAAAAAGTCTAAGAGGATACAAATATTGAAAAATCTAAAAAATACGAATAGAGAATTAATGCTATAGACTATCATAAAGAAGGATGGTCAAGAACTCTTGCTTGATAAAAGTTCAAAGAACAGAACAAATGATTATAAATGCTAGTACTTGTAAGCTTGAACAACCTACTCATTTACAACAAAGGGATCATCACAAAAGCACAGGTTAAAAAAATGCATAGAGAAAAGAGTAATATGAGTCTTTTCAAAGTGTTATGTATACCATTCATTAAAACAATGGGAGTCTTTCAAAACCCCATGACACAAAGAAAGTCAGATACACAGATCTGACAGACAACGACACAATCCTTACAAACTTGAGTACAGAATAATTATGCAAGATATAATTAACCAACTAGTCAATTAATAAAAATAGCCAGTAAAGGTCACTAGCAAATCACAAAAATATTAAACAATAAAATATGACTGTTCTCCAAGATCATATAACGAAAGTCTAAAATGTACATATTCTTTTGATCATGCAGTTCTTTAAGAATTTAACCAAAGGAAATTTAACCAAAGGAAATCATCAGAGATGATGGTATATCAGAGCACTGCTCATAACAGTGAAAAACTTGAAGCATATATGTCTAACAAAGATGAATAAGCCAAGTCTACCACAGAATATTCATATAACAGAATTCTGAGCAGTCACTAAAAATGGCGTGGCAGATGCAACTGATTGACTTAAGATGTTCATGCACTATTAAGTAAAAAAATATGAAATTTGGTGTAGTCCCACTTACACAAAAAAAGGGTGTACTCATTTTTGTAGTTTTATATTAAAAGGGACACAGGTCGCTATAGACTATAAATTGTCACAGCATTTCTAGAAGCATTTCTAGAAGGCAATTTGGCAACATATATCAAAAGTTCTAAAAATATGTCATACTTAGTCATTCCACTCCTAGTAACTTATTCTACAAAAATAATCCACCACAAGCACAGAGATGTATATATACACAGAAATGTATATATATACAGAAATGTATATATATAGAGACATGTATATATATACAGATGTATATATACAACAGTCCACGCACTGTTTCCAACAGGGAAAAAGCACAATCTAAATCTCATTGTAAAGATTTGACTTAACTATTTGCACAACAATATAGTCAATATAATAGATACATCAATAAGTAATATATGCAGGGATATGAAATAATATACAACAGTACACATTCATGTACACAAATAAAGGCATAAGTATACAGATACACTATAGAAATATATTTATAAAAGACACTGAATATAGAAATATAGAAAAAATACAGAAAAATATATTTATAGGGAAAAAAAACTGAAAGTACATATACCAACATGAACAGCAATGATGTCATGTTATTAAGATTATGGGTAATTTCTTTTTGTGACTGTATTTTCATAAACCATAAATGGAACTCAGAGAATTTTAAAAGTACAATAAAAACTACTGGAAAAATGAGGCTTAAAAAAAAATCCTATCAGTATCATGCCAAAAGCTAAGCATATTTAACATTAAAAAATCCAGTATTTTCAAATTTAGAACTTACCTCTAAGCCACAGATCCTCACTAAGAGATTCTGCAAAAGCACTTGTGCCAAGGTCACCAATGAGTGTGTTGCAATTCATAGTGATGCGCCTCAAGCCAGCCATACAGTCAAGGTCAGGTCTTCTGTATCGAAGACTCTCAGCCCAGGTTTCTTCATGCCTCCTTATGGTCTGATACTTCATAGATTTGAATGTGAAAGAAAGATGCTTGAGTAAGAAAACAGGGTATGCCTACTGAATATGATTCAGAGATTTACACACACATATACCAAGTATATATGCCAAAGAGTGAACTCGAGGGATTAAACAGTTGATTCTGGTTAAGGAGTCCAGTGGTCTGCATTCTAGTGTGACAGTGATTACTCTAGCCACTAAATGACCTACTGCTGATTAGTTATGTCTCCCTACTCTGCCAACTCATCTATATGTACTCTATGAATTTTATTTTCCTTATCTGCCAAGTCAGGGAATTGGTTCCAAATTCTATCATTGCTGAGGCTCTAAATTCTCCACTCTGTCCTCCAGTGGTCTCTAAACACTTGACTGGGCATTCAACAAGTAAATTTTTTAAAACATGTATCTTATTTATTAATATATTATATAAGTTCTGTACATATATATTATGTACATTATAAAGAACATATTTTTAAAATGATGCAAAAATAAATATAGAGGTTCTAATACATTCTTCTCCTAATCCAATGAACCCTGCATACAACTTAGGATAAGCACACCAAACTTCACAGGTCAGGAATATGCAAAGTTGGTTTTACATGCCTTAGGAAATCAATTTTTAACCACAGGTATTGTCTTAAAGACATATTCAGTTCTCTATATCTATATCTCTAAAACAAATTTTGTTAATAAGGAAAACTGACTGAAAAAAAATCTTACTCCATTCTTAAACAACAAAAAAGACTCATAGTTCCTAGAATATTCTAAAGAGAAAATCATTAGTATTATTTTTCTCTTAACAAAAATGTACAAAAGCAACAAGAGGAAATAACAGCCCTTAGGTAGTACTTATTACATGCCAGACATGATTTCATACAAATTAGTTCATTTTAATTCTCATAATGAGGTACAGAGATTAAATAATTCATCCACGATCATGAGCTTTTAAATTGGAAAACTAGGATTTCAACGTCACACATTTGGCTTTAGAATTTATGCTCTTGATCATTTTCTATACTGAAAATCAGTAGATCTGGTCTGTCCAGGCCTAATAAAATTTTTACCTATGTAGGCCAGTTTCTGTTGTAAATTACTCAACCAGTAAAGGTTCCATAGTCACTATGGAAACAAAAGGGCGTGGCTATGTTCCAAAGAAACTTTATTTACAGAACAAGTGAGAGGCTGGATTTGGTACACCTGCCATAGCATCTGTACCATCAAACTCTTAAGAAGGCTTCACATTAAATTATTAAATAATTCATGCCTAAATATAGTAGTTATAACCACTCTAAAGTTAAAGCATTATTTAAGAAACTACATTTACAAAATGCTAATGTAGTGATTTTTATTAGAATAAAATATAGCAGTAAACAATAAAATTTCTAATTTAAGAACTTTGTAGACTGTAATATAATAAAGTTTCTTCATAGTACCACAAAAAACATTTTCAGTAATTAAAAAATGCATAAAAGCATTGTTCACAAAGTTTTATGTTAAATCTCTTATTTCTAAGGTAACCTTTACTAAATGATGGAACCCCAAACTGAAGCTTATAAGACTATTGCAACAAAACTAAAGCTACAATCACCGTATGTGTCAAAAGACAAAAATAAATACAATCCTGTATCAAATTATTAATGTGCTTCAATCAATCACATAATATGTTTTCATGAACATTTAAACATGAAATCACCTTTAAGATCTTGGCCATGTGATCTGCTCCCTGCCATGTCAGATTACACCCCGTGAAGTTTACTGTCTTAAGAGTGATAGAGTTCTTTATACCTTGACAAATAACTAAAAGGGAAAAAGACCACACACGATAAGATGAAGAGCCTAGACAGCCTGGCCAATCTTATTGACTCACTTTTCTTGAATCTACTAGATGCTTTCAGTTGTACTCTCAAAATCATTATCTACAATTTTCTCAGGTAACTGATGGATTGGTACATTCTAAAATACTTCAGTAATTTGCAGCCATAGTTTAGTTCTACTTAGATGCTAAAATTAAATACTCTTGATACTGCAAACTTTATTCCCAACCGAGGAGTAATACGTGCCTTCTGAGACACATTAAAGAAAAAAAACCTAAAAAGTTTTTATAAAACTCTTCCTGTTTTCATTTCCAAAGACGTACCTTGATTTTGATCAACAAATTTAAGTATCAACCATAAACCCAAAAACATTACACAGTATATAATATACCAGAGCAATAAAAGACACAGGGACCTCAAACTCTGTTCCGCTGAAGTGAAATATATGATTCCTTACCCCTCCAGACCACAACTGCATATAGTGAACTTACACTGAATTCTTCAGGATCCCACCCAATCAATAGTCACCTTCTCTGTGATTACTCCCTTTACACAGTCCCATCAACACTGCTGTGTTTACAGTCTTTTATATGCTTCCATAGCATTTTGCATACATTTCCAATTTTAGTACATATGTGTGTGTGTGTGTGTGTGTGTGTGTGTATAATGCATTATGACAGCATACAGATATTTTAGCTATTTAAAGATAATGGTTTTTCTTTCTATTTACCTCTTGTTATTTCCCTGCCCATACATTTCTTGAATTAAAACCATAAAAAGATGAACAAATATAAAATACAAAATAGTACATGTTTGTGTGGCCTGTGATGTCACACAGCCTCAAGTAAAATCAGTTCAGAGTATCTATCCAACATGCCAAGCTTTCATAGTACAAGTGAGACTGGATTAAGGTTTAAACAGACAGAGCAAAAAATTCAGGGAGAGGTAAGTAGCAAGAAAAGGTACAGACAGGAATTGACATGGTATATATGGAATCATGAGACTAGTCTGATGGGAAGAGACTTAAACAAGATTAGAACTCACTTTCTAAACCTCCATCTCCAATAGGACAATTTGCAAGAGACAGGTGCACCAAAGTAGCAGATTTATTCAATCCCTTTAATGGAAAGAAAACGTTGAAAAAATTACTAAGTTCAGTTACTCCCAAAAAGCAACTATCAAATATTCCCAGGACACACTGGGGAAGGTTTACCTTTGTCAAAATAGTTAAATCTCTCTCTCTCAGAACTAGTCCATTTAGCTCCAGGTTCTTAAGCGCACTCGATGCACTTAAACAGCATTTAAGAGCTTTACATAACTGGAAGGTCACATCTTTGTTTCTGATTGCTGGAACACGACTTCTGCAAACTTTATTTCTGTCAGAACCTAAAGCAAAAATGTAAAATCAGTGATTTCAATCATACATTTCGTCATCAGTAAAGCATCTGCTCTGTGCTAAGGCACAGAATAAATAACTCCTGCCCTTAAAGTCCACTTTATGGAGGACATATGTAAACTCAAAATTTCAACCACATGAGATAAAGAAATAAACTACGGACTTAGAGGTTCTCTTGAAAGCAAAAAGCTACATGATGGCTTCAAGTGGACCCTGAAGTTGTATCTATAAACAGGAGAATGACTAAATAGCAAGAGTGGGTGGTGCATCAACTGGAGAGAGAGCACATATGCAGATGTTTCAGCTTGACACCTGTGGGGATGTAAATACTGCAGATGGGCATGACCAGAGGCCAGGTATGACTGTGGGAGAAAAGAGAAACTAAAATAGAGAGGTTGGTTGAACAAACCTGGGATAGTATAGATTTTAACCCATAGGTGATGGGAACCAGGGTTACCACTGGCATAACCTCCTGCAGGTTACAAAAGGTGCCCCGTAGTTAAAGGACTAATTAGATAAAGGGAATGATTGGGATAGTTTAGAAAGACCATGAGCTAATTAGTCCCATGAGGCTTATAGAACAGCTCAGATTTCATATGTTGCTGCAAAATACAAACTGTAAAGCCAATATGCACTAATCCTGTGCAGGCAAGTCCTAACAAGCATTATTTTAAGCATTATCTTTTCATTTGAGATCATTCAAGTGGAACTGGCATATGAACTAAGAGAACCTGAGCTCAGGGAGAGCAAAACCAGTGAGGAGCTTCTGCAATAGTCCAGGTAAAAAGAATTTCAAGATAAAAAAGCAAATCTAAGTTAAATTCTACAAACTAGATCCACTAGATGCAGAGAAAAAGAAGGTGGAGTGAAGAGCTCAGAAAACTATGGTGTTTTTTCTTACATTCAATGTAAAATATTTAGGCAAGGTCAAGTATGCTGGTCTTAAGTATGCTCTAAGGTCCCAAGTGCAATTTATTTTGATTTCTAAGTTTTTGTTTTGGTTAAGTTCCTGCAGAAGTAGAGCAGTTCCTACATCTGAATCAGATGAAAAGAATAAGCTGATTTCTCTTCACCAGGGGATAAGTTGAACTGTCCTTGCAGAAAGACAACAGATAGTGCCAACCCCAGAATCTAGAAAAGGGCCAGATCATTATTATGTTGAGGTTTCATTGAGTAAAGTAAGAATCAGTTCTTTAGATCTTCACACCCTTTGTTTGTTAGCTCCTTTTCCTCAGTTTACAAATATATTCAAATCTATCCATAAAATTCCTTAACTCTTAAATTTAAATCACTTAAAATTTCCTTAACTCCTTCTCTGTGGGTGACCTAAGTTTCTCCCATGTCTTCAAATACCTGTGCTACCAAATCTGTACCTTGCACCCAGACCTGCCTAGCAGATACCTTTGTAAGTCCCACAGGTGAAGATCCCTTTCTGGTTCCTAATCTCTTCCTGCTGTGCTGTGTCTTACAGAGAGATGCTGCTGTAAACTGACATCCATGCTTCTGCTTTCCCTCTTCTAAATGGTCACCAGGCACCATCCATTCTATCTCTTTGATGTCTGACATGCAATTCTGCTTTTCTACTCCTTGAGCCTACTCCTTGCATTATAATTCACTCTCCTCCCAATCAACTGCCTTCCATATGGAGGTGAGAGAGAGCTGCTAAAAAATCATAACCTCTAAAGTTCCCCACAGACTTCAAGAAAAATACTGAACTCTTTCATGGGAAGACAAAGGGTCCCCTCTCATTTTTGGTCCCCATTAGACTTCCAGTTTCAACTCTCACTTCTTTCTCAAACCCTAAGTTCCAGCCCTATGTCGCACTTATACCATAACCTCTATATTTTTCAAACACTGATGCAAGTTGTCCCCTCTTTGCATTTGGGGAGCTTCTACACATCCTTAGAAAGGATGGGACCTCCAAGAAGTCTTCCCCGAGCCTTCCCTTCTAATACTCTGCATTCTGCAGCAAGAAAGTTCACTTCTTTCAGAACATCAACTACTGGACTTGTGTTTTTCCTGTTGCCTCCTCCAGGGAGATCCTTTAGGGCAGGAGCCTGGGCTCAAGCAGTGCTTGTTGCTGATAGCTCAGGTAGGAGACACTCTATTTCATAGCATAACCTCCTTAATCCTGAGAATTCAGGAAAAGACTTTTCAATGCCATTTTACATGTGGATTTGTGGTTAAAATAACCTGCCCAGATCACAGAGTGTAAGCCCTGGAATTCAAATTCCAGGCTGCCTTCACATCTGTGCTCTTTCAATACTAAATGAAGAATAGTAAGGGAGGTATTAATTTCTTACTGTCTGTTCTATGTCAGGCAAAGTCATTTCAGTAAAACGTTAATAAAGTCGCAAACTGTGGTAAATGCACTACAAGCATTAACTCGGAGAATCTTTGCAATCGCCACATACACTGGGTGCTGTTAAGCCCGTACTGTGGATGACAACACTGAGACCTACAGGCCTTAAGTGATTCGCCCAGGATCATTGAGCAGGTGAGAGTTCCGGGCCGCACTCCCCGTCTACTGTACACATACCCGGGTAAGAGGCACTGTTCCAGGGATCACCTCCACCTTGCACTCTAAAATCCCGCTCTGCACTGACACGAGGGTCACTGGAAGCGGGAACTACTAACCGGTTTCGCCAAGCCACGGCTGGAAGAAGCTCTTGATTGAGATCAGGGGCAGATCTTTATTAACCTTGAGGGTGCTCAGGAGGGGTGCCCAGTCCACTACGCGGAGGCGGTCGGCGTTGAAGTCCAGAACGCCCTCCCGCAGGCAAGCGCGCACGGAGGGCAGCGGCACAGAGTCCTGCAGCGCACAAAGGTACTCGTAGTGCGAGAAGAAGTCGGCCGCGCTATTGCGGCGCAGCTTCACCGAGTCGATCATGCCAGAGACAGCCTCGGGGGACGCCGGCGCAGAGGACGACGCCCCAACCCTGGAAACTCGGGTCACCGACCTTCGGGTGCCCAAAGCCCCGCGGCTGCGATCCTGCGGCCACGCGCAGAAGCGGCGGCTCGACCAGAAGACACAGGGTCCCGGGCAGCCACTAGGCCACCCCCCTGACGCGGCACTCCCGCGCTGCTTCCCGCCCAGCCGAGCTGGCCGTTGGCGTCCGCCTCCTCGCCCTCGAACGCGCCAGGCTGCGGCTCCAGCTGGTTGGCTAGTGCCCACCTGGGCGGTGCACGAAGACGTCGGCGCGTTGGCGCTGCGTCAGCACGCAGGCCCCGCCTTCCGTGGGGCGGGGTCTGAGAAAAGCGGGAGGTTAGAGAGGTAGGTGTCTTACGGAATTTGGGGTTACCAAAAGAGTATTTTGATTGCTCCCCATAGAAGTGGTAAGTGTATGTAGTCACTCATTTTGTAATGTGGTCTAAGCTCATGACAAGTATGTGTCCTTGCTCCGCCCGGGAGAGTTCAGTCTGTAGGGATGTGTGAACGTCTGGAGGAAAGTCCGCTGTCTTCTAGTAGATCTCATGTCCTTATTCATTTCTACAAAGAACGCGTAATTTCTGTAGTTTCCACATGACTCGCACGGTTATTGGAAGGTTGTAAAGGGTTCCATGAATTCAGAACATTAGCATGATTACTGTTAATCATTTTGTGCTGACGGTGATGGTTAACTCTTGTGACTAGTTTTTTCTGTCTCCTCCTATGCATTATGTTGAGCACTATTTTGGCATGAAATCATGTAATTTTCCCAACAACTCCAAAAGTAATGTGCTATTAAATATACACTTTACAAAAGAGAGTCTGAAGCATAGGAAATTAGGCAACTTACAAATAAGTATGGAAGAACTCAGTTTGCTTCAGAACCTGTTTTTGTATCCAGTTTCTACAACAATGATGGTGCTCTGGTCAGGCCTTAAATATTGTGTTCACTGAACTTCTCTTCCACCCACTGTATTCTGATACCCTTCCCTATCATCCGCCCCGCCCCCACATACATACACCTCGAAAATTCCCTAGATGTGGTCAGTAATTATTTTTGTATGATAGATGCCTAGATTTTAATATAGTAAGTACATTATATTTATCCCAACCATCTTATGAACTAAAAAATTACCAGTTCGGTTGAAGAGCCTAGTGTAACCACTCTCAGCTACAATTATTCTCTGACTGACCCTATGTGACCACTATTCTGAGCTTGGTATTCATTTTTCAATGTATGTTTTTATATTCCTGTTACATGTTATCTTAAACAGCATATAACATTCTACTCTATTTTTATCTTTGCTAGATTCAGTCATGTAACATGCAGACATCTAGTTCATGTACTTTCCTTGCTGTGTAGGCTTCCCATGTAAGAAAATACAATATATTCCTTTTGATGGAAATTTAAATATTAATCATTTACTATTTTAGTATGATTTCTTTGTTCTACATCCATATTTTTTTTTAGTCTCCAGCATCACTTAATGTAGTTGCCAGTATCTTCTTAAAGTTTCCCCTTCTTCCCTATTTTCCGTAACTCTTTTACAGATGTTGCTTCTTTACTTAGAACTTTCCTCTTTCACTCCCTCTTTAGGGCCTAACTTTCACCTCCTTCCCAGTCCCAGCCTGGGGTTTATCTTCCCTGGGTGGTCTTTCCCTAACTTTCATATTTCCTCTCCTGCTTGTTTAGCGCCTCCCTACTCTGTTCCCTGACATCTCTATTGAAACAGTGACTTTTTAGATGGTTTTCCTTCCATCCACTTTAAACCCTTTGAAGGCAGAACCATGCCTCATTCATGCTTATAGTCCCTGTGTCTTGGTACATAGAATGTACTGAATAATGACTATAGGAATAGTCTCTGTTCTCCGTGCAAGTCATCACCAGCACCTGTGACCACTGCCTGCAGATGCAGCTCAGGGAAGAATTCATCAGACTAATTGATCATTTAACATATTAATTTAAAATTTCTTTTCCCCAAGCTTATTTATTTTCTGTCTGGCAATATTTCTTTCAAGGTTTTCCTGAGAATCTCTTTTCTATTTAATTTTGGTGTAATAGTAGCTTCAATTCTCTCGGCATCTGGTGGATTCTCTACACATACTTCCCTGACATAGTGAAAGCTGTCTGCACCCCTGGGATCCACTGTCAGGCTAGATCCATGTCTTGTCGTTGACAAAATGCCTTAGCTTTCTTTCATATTCATGACTTGGGGGTCGTACTCCCAGGTGGCCTGTGAGTGGTACCAGAGATGGGCTCTCCTCCTTCAGGGATCCGGTGAGTGAGTGTTTGACAACAATAAATTTAAGTGGGATCATTTTGCCTCTTATCAACTCTATTTCCCTCCTGGGCTATCCAGACATTAGGCCCAGACTTTCAAGCCAGTTTACCTTTCCACGGAACTTCAGTGCTAGTGCTGTTCTCTCATCTAAGCTAACATGCATCCTCTTTCAGACCTGCTTCCAGAACAGTGAGTTTTACTAGATCCAGTCACAGAGCTATGGGAACCTAGTCAACAGCATAGACTCTTATTTTAACTGACAGTGGTCCCCATTTCTTTTTCCCTTCCCTTACTTATGACTATTCACAAAGGCTCTAGCAACCTCCTCTAATCTTCTCATGTCACTTGGGTTCAATGTCCTTGCTCTTTCGTCTGAAGAAGCTATCTCATTTCACCAGGAAAATAACATATCAGACACAAACTTCCTTGTCTTCTCTCTGCCCACGCCCCTCCCTCCAACTCATGCCTCATAATGCAGCCAACACTACTTGCTCTTAGAATCTTTCAGTGACTTCCCATTGCACTCAGGATAAAGACAAAACTCTTCACAATAGGCTAAAATAGTGCTTTTCAGTGTGGTCCACAGACTGAGAGCTGCTACTGTTCTGATAAGAAGCTTGCTTCAGAATGTAAATCATGTCTGCACTATACATTCTGTTTAGTTCAGCAGGCCAGATTTTCTTGATGAAAGAAGCAGGATGTTGACTTACACTGTAGAACAAGCTCCTCATCATTTTGCAGTGCACTCTGCACTTGTCTACAGGGCACTGCATTCCTTGTGCATGATGGGGCATAATCCCTGCAGCCTCATCTTGCACCCCAATTTGCATTCTCAGTAGTCCAGCCACAAGAGTCTTTCAAGTGTGCATACTTATAACTGCTCATTGTGCATGCTGTTCCTGCACATGAAATATTTTTCCCTTCCATTTGCACCAGATTAATGCCCCCAGTTGTAGTTTTTAAATCAGCTATAGTGTTTTTAACACCACTGTTTATGAGTATATATGCCTCACATTGTCATTATCTTTATTCTGTTGTTTCCATCCAACATTGGCTTTTTTTTTTTTTTTAATTCCATCAGCATTGCCAGGACTGGTTCCCTTCTATGATGCTCCACAACTGTGATGAGTTGGGAGTTCCTTTCAGGGATTTTTTTGTTGTGGCATTTGTACTGTGTTCTATCTCATTTCAGTTTGGTATGTATTTTAGCAAGGATCAATTTTCAACTGCTTTTTTACTTTTTGGAGGAGGGGTCTGGTACTACAATGAAAAGAGGACCTGGGCAATAGGCATCGAAGGGTCACCTCCAATAGATTATAGAATTTGAAATTCCTATTGTAAACTGTTTCTTTGTGGGAGTGGCATCAGTTTTAGACACCTCAGCCCGGGCAGGGATTGGCAGTTGTTTTGGATGTCTCAGCCTTGGGTGGGGGTCGGGAGGTGTTTCAGAAAGTGTGTCTGGACTTCAGTAAGGGTCTTTTCTATAAGGAAGTGCAGGTGCTGTGACCCAATTCAGCTATAGCTTTTCAGTGTAAGCCTCACATTCAAGCCAGTAGTCTTCACTCTGTGCCCTCACCTCTGTCACTCTCTCTTAATGTGCACTCCATCCTTGCACTCCATCCTTGCACCCCCTTATGGTCTTAGGAGCCCCCATGTCAGTGTGTGCCTAAGGTGGTAGCTGTAAGAGGCTCAGCTCCACAACCTCCTACCTGTGTGGGTTGTCCTGCCCCATTATTACTTTAAACAAAGCTACTTAGAGTTTTCCCTACCCCTTTAAGTTGGACTGATACTCCTATTATCTATGCCAATAACACTGGTCAACAAATTTTTACAAAAGTTATGTTACTGAAATAAAATTAGTCATTTCCTATCAACTTATATGTGCTCAACATGAATTTGACATTCAAATTGTAATTTTGGTTCTAGTTTTTTTTGTAATCTGCAATAAATTGATGTTTACATCATGAATTGCATGCCAATAGTAATATACCTATGGTTAATACCTGTAAAAAATCAAGTCATAGACTACTTCTTAGATTTCTTCGCTTGTGTCTTATACAGCTGTTCAGGAGCATCTCTGGGGAGTGTCCAGCAGTAGTCAGCCAGCATTGTAGTGGACCATTTTCCCTGGTATCTTTGTTCCATTGATGCGATATCTTGATGAAAACGTTCGCCATGTTCATCACTAACTAAACCACAGTTTTCAGGTAAGAAATCCAGATGGGAATGAAGGAAGTGGATCTTTAGAGACATACTGCAGCCAAGTTTCTGATACTGCATCAGCATGTCTTCTACTAGTTCCTTGTAGTTTTCTACCCTAATATTCCCAAGAAAGTTTGTAGACACTAGCGAAAAGCATTCCATGCTTGTTTCGCAGCACCCTGTAGCAAGTTGTTGAACTGGTCATCTTTGAAGAGCTCTTGAATCTGAGAACCCAGAAAAACTCCCCCTTCAATCTTTGCTTCACTGAGTCGAGGAAATTTTTCATGCAGGTATCAGAAAGCTGGCGAGGTCTGGTCCATGGCTTTCATGAAATTCTTCATCAAACCTTGTTTGATGTGAAGGGGTGGTAGTAGGATTTTGAGAGCCTCAACCAGAGTTGGGTGCTGGATATTATTCTTTCCAACTGCTTTCTGTCTGCAAGTCCATTCCTTCCTCAAGTAGTGCAATTCACTTGCTTGGCTATCCCGCTCACTTAAGAAACACTTGTATTTTGTTTATCCCTGCTGCAGTCCCATTAAAAGGGCAACTAGCTTCAAATCACCACAGACGTGCCACCTGTACTTGTTATACTCAATGGAATTCAGTAGCTGCTTTAAGTTATCATGTGTCTCTTTCATGTGGACAGCATGTGCTACTGGAATAGATGGAAGACGGTTTCCATTGTGCAAAAGCAC
>PVIJ01017201.1:0-30232 GCA_004024925.1 Scalopus aquaticus
GAAAGAACAGAGAGAAACAAATAGAAAAACAACAGAAAGATAATAAGGAATCAAAAAACAGAGCAACTGATATTAATGTGTACATATAAATAACTAGTCTAAGTGTTAATGGGTGGTCTGAATTCATTGATTAAAAGGCACAAAATGACAAACTGGCTTAAAAATTTTTAGCCATCTACAAAAAGTGTACAAGAGGTCCATTTAAAATGAAAAGACACAAAAAAACTTAAAGTGAAAGGTTGGAGCAAGATCTTAAAAACCAATAATAAGAAAAGCAAAAACTGCTATTCTCACATCAGATAAACTAGACTTTAGGCCAGAAAATGTAATAAGGGACAAAGATGGACATTATATAATGACCAAAGGAATAATTCCACAAGAAGATATAGCTGTTAGTAATATGTGTGCACCTAACACAGGGGCACCTATTTATCTAAAGCAACTATCAATAGACCACAAACAAACATATTAACAAAAATGAAATTACTGTCTGAGACCTCAACACACCACTGACATGAAAGATAGGTTACCTAACCAGAAAATTAATAAGGAAACAAGGTTTTGATTGAGGTGTTGGACTAGATGGATTTAATGGATATTTGGAGTTTTCCATTTTCTTCTCAAGTGCACAAGGAACATTCTCAAGAATAAGTAATATGCTGGGACACAAAACATGTCTCATCAAAAAATATGAAAATAGAAATTCTATCAAGCATCGTTTCAGATCACGATGGCATAAAGCTAGAAAATAACCATATGAAGGATCCCAGAGTAAATCAAAACATGTAGGACTACACATAATGCTTCTGAACAACTCCTGGAGAATGAAAAATTAAAGAAGAAATGAAAAAGTGCCTGGAAAATGTAGAGATGTGATGCCAGACTTTATGGGATGCTCTAAAAGCAATATTATGTGGGAAATTCATAGCAATACAGCCCAATTAAAAATATAAGAAAACTCTTAAATGTACACTTTAACTCTATAACTCAAGGAACTAGAAGAACAGACATATCTAAAATTCAGTAAAAGGAAAGAAATAATAAAATTTAGAGCAGAAATAGAAAACAAAAAGGTAGCCAAAAGATCAGTGAAACCTAGAGCTGGTTCTTTGAAAAATATAAACAAAATTGACAAACACTCAGGCTTACTAGTAAGAGAAGAGAGAAAATCCAGGTAAAGGACCACAGAGGGACACAAGGAGTAATGGGAACATATGTTATCCAGGTGTGGGGATGTTTCATACGATGCAAATGCCAAAACTTACCAATGTGTCGTATCATCTTACATGGCCATGACCGGTGAGTGAGTTCTCTGTCTAATCCTTTAAAGACTACCAAGGTTATTTTTTAAATGTTAAAAAATACTTTAAACAGCACTTTAAAAAAAAAAAAAGGAACTTAGTGTATTTTTTGTGAATATTTTAGATCCAAAAGAAAGAGTGGACATGATTTGTATGTCTGTTCCAGAAATGGCACACTACTTTTAATTGATTGTACTCTACCATTCACTTTCTGTTCTAACAAGTCTCTATGTGGCCTGTCTTAAGTGACTTCCCTAACTGAACATAAATGATGGACTTATGTTGACACTTTTCCATTCTCTCAATTAAATAGCTAAAGAATGGTCCACCTGCAATGGTGAAGAACATCTCTATAGTTCCACATTGCACCCAGGTCAGGGGTAGCCTGGATCCCATAACCCATTGGACAGGATCTCCTGGGGTCCTGTGAGCTGCCCTATCTGTGGCTTCTCAGGTCTTGAGGACCATGTGGGGTCTTTCATCAGAGGTGCAGTAATGTGTAAATAACACTTGCACATCTCCCCATGTCAAGGTGTGAGCTACCCGCAACTTAAAGTTCATCTTTAAGTCTTCTGGGATTTTTAGTAAAATTTCCAAACCTTTCCATATATTGAGTTAGGTCACTAACTGAAAGAGGACACACACCCAAATAACTTGCCCTTGCCTAACCAGCACTTCCCATAGAGGGTAGATTCCCACAGGTTTCACCTTGGTCTCTGATCTCAAACCAGTAGGAGTTAGGGCAGTTCTGGTGAATCTGAAGGAGCCCCTGGGGCAGTGGGGTCAGGGTAAGGAGGTAGTGGTGCCATGGCCAAGGAAGGACTTGTCAACTTGGGTCCTCCAAAATATCAGGGGTGAAATTCTTGTACGCCACAAAAACTTCACATACTCTACACAATTCTTTGTCCACTCTCAATTTTATGAAGGCCTGAATATAAGGGACATTATTCCATTTTCCTCATTTTTGCAGAAAAGTTCAAATTGCAAGATGGTACTATAATTAATGGAGCCATTGTTTGACCAAGTTTCCTAATTCTCTGATGCATATTACAGCCAAACTATATTACAAGTAAAAATTAACTTTATTTAAATATCATCCAGCTTGGATTTATCTCAACTACTAAGAATGTATCACAGCGGTGATTCTCTGGGAATACTTTCCTGATTACCCATTTTGATATAATTTGTGGCTGATGATCAGCTTCCCAGTAGTTGGGTGGAGTCCCCAACTTTAAGCATCACAAAAAACAGTCAGCCTGAAATGTGGCCCACTATACCTTTGAAGGGAAGACTGGAGAAAGGCACTGTTGCATCGGGCAATACCACACTGATACACGGGAGTCATGGAGCAGGCTATATAATGCAGGATGATGCTTGAGAGCAAACTTCTGATCTTTTTTATTGATAAAATAATCATACAGCATCAGTTGTAAGGGGAAGGAAGACAAAGAAAAGGGAGGGGTGAAACTAGAAAAATGTGCTCTGACCTCTATAGTATCACGGATGGTGGATCTGCCCTCCAAGCACTTCTTATCTGCTTGATGAGTGAGTATTGTAACTTAGATCAAGCCATAGATCCCCTGCTGTGGTTTTAATCTTATCAACAAGGCATCCCACCGATCAACTTCTGGGGTCCTTTGTCAGACATCAGTCCTCCCTCCCTCCCCCCACCGGCATTCCCTGTCATACCTCATGATGTATAAGTCGGGAGTAAGTTTATGCATCCATTATCAGCCCTGTGGGCGTTTCCGGTCACACTTCGTGATGCATAGCCTTCCCAGAGTGATCAAGCTTTCTGCTCTTGATAGATATGAAAGGCATCTTGTAAGGTTAACGGATTGACTGTGCAGTTCTTACCTTGGATAGGAATGCAGAACCATAGGTAATAAAGATTGTGGCCAAACAGGCCATTTAGGATTAGCAGACCCACAGGCACAAAAGCCAAGAAAGAGAAAAGTAAAGAAGTCACCAGAAGGTGGGCAATTCTTGTGCAGGTCCAGTTTATCATATCTATTTTGAACCGTGTCTGTGTGTGGTTTCCCAAACACCTATATTGCCTTGTCACCAAGAAACAAGAGATTAAATGTTTCAATAGGTATATCAAGAATTGTCACTGGGATGGGGATATCTTACTCTCTCCTCCCAAGGGGATAGGACTGTTTCCTTGCATAGCCAGCAACTCTATGCAAGGAACAAGCACAAGAGGCTTTGCAACATAGATAAAGGCAATAGGATTCCCTGACACAGAGGGGGAAAAGTGAGCTAGAGAAGACTGAGACTCAGCCAATCCAGTTGATTCACTGCTCATAGCGCACTTCCCAAGTGAAGTACCTCAGAATAGCCAGATACATGACTGGATGCCACCTCCCTTTGGGCCTGGGTAATGCTCCAGGGGTCATCTTCCAAAAGGGCCACTGATGGTTTGGTTATTTTACCCTGTGAGCCCCACATTGGGTGCCAGAAGTGTTACCAGCTGTCAGTAGTGGGTTCTTCAGTTCATCACTCAAAAATGAAATGAGTGCTCTAACCATAGCAGTTGATTTTGAAGCTGATTTATTGAAGTGATAGAGCAATAGCAAGTTCCAGGGGCACCTCAAGGATGAGGATCTTTCTGAAGGACAACAACCTCTTCCTTATATAGGTCATAAGGGACCTAACACAAGGGGACACTGTTATTCTGCATATGGGGAATGGAGGGCAGAAGGAAATTTTAGAGTAGCCTAGCACAACGGCAAAGGGATAACATTTTTCTTCATGCATTGCATGTTCAGAAAATGCAGGGCAAATCCTGCCCAGAGGTGGAGATCATAATACTGTAATGTAGACAAAGTCAGAGTAAGTTCAGGGTTCTTCTCCAAATGCATGTGCCACCAACTAGGTTTAACTGGTCTGTCCACAGGTCAGTAACTGTTCCAGCTCAACAACAATAGTTCCACTATTAAGACAACCACTTAAAACAAAAAAGTTACCTGGGACAGCATTTAGTAATGATTTACAGTTAACCATTAAACAATGATTTATAGACACTATTGGTAAGCTCTTGTTTCCACGACTACATGTAAGGGGAAAGAAGCAAGCACATTCAAGAAGCCCTGTTTCATGAGTGGGGACTTCCTGCTTCAGTGAAGAGGTGATGACATTGGGGCGAGGTGACAGGGGGATGAGGTGATGGGATCAGCAATGTTGAAGCTTCTTGGGTACTGAGTTTAGAAGAATTTGTAAAGAATTGAAATATCAGCATTTTAATCCTCTGTTATCATTTAATGACATTAAGCCTAGTTAACTCTCCCCCACGTGTGTGATAGTTTGCCTCTGGAAGGTGGATAACTTCTTGTGGGAAGTATGACTGTCAACTGAATTTCTGGTCCCATTCTGTGTCTAGGCTCCTCTGAGGACTGAGAGTTGAGACTTGGCTCTGATTGGGCTATAGCCTCCTTTCTGGCCATGGCAGCAGTTGCACCTCAGCTCATGGGCACTTAACAGGTGCAAGTGGGCACTTTAGTCAGAGTTGGGGTCCTCTGGGGACACCATCAGAGTTGGGTGCTTAGATACAAGATGAATATGATCAGTCTGTGCCCTTGTGGTTCATTGTGGTGGGAGATAAAAGTAGCAAATACAGAGTCTGAAGAGGGCGTGAAGCACATGGACATAGGCAGAGCAGAGCAGAGGAGAGAAAGACACCCTTCCTTAAATGCACATCAAGGTTTTGGAGAAGCTATTTCCAGTGGGACTTAAAAGCAAGAATGTGGGTTGGAATGGAAGAGAGCTGCATGTCCTGAGGACAAAGAGCACATTTTTGCCCAGACTTGTCCACTCACCACCCCCTCACCCTCCCCCACTCACTACCTCCTCCTGTTGCTCTTCCTGCACTAGAGAGGGCCAGAACATACTCACCTGAGGGGCCCCTGAGCAAAGGGCTCCCACTGGGGTATGTCTGTTATCTTATTCCTCTGAGGTTCTTTCCTGAGGTGTCTCCTAATTGCTCTCTTGTGCCACTAGATCTCATCAATGGAGGTGTCCCGAATCCTACATTGATGAGTCCTAGATGCTAATGCCCCCATTAGGGTCAGAAATCCATGTAGATGTTGCCTTTCCCTTAAAGAGTCTGAGATCGTGATCATGGCAGTAGTACTGTGAGAAGTTTCCTATCCACTGTTGGGCCTCATTGCCTTATTTTGGGGGCTGTACCTTCACTTAAGGTGCATAGTGTGGGGCCAAGGCCGGGGGAGGCAGGCGCAAGAACACCTTGTAGACACAAATGTGCAGGCCTGCTCCAGGAAGAAAGCAAGCCTTGGGTTTCTGTGATTTGTTTGGGCACATGTGAGCTGGTTTCCCTCAGACAGGAGGAGGTTGTTTTCATTATGGCTATGGCACATCTTTGATAGAAAACACAGCTATGATCAGGAGCAGGTCACATCCATGTGAGGACACATGGCCACAGTGTGTGGCCATGGATGGCCCAGGAGTAGGATTACTAGTGAGGCTCAAGGCCTTTGGCACTTCAGATCCACAGGCAGCCTTCTGGCAGAAGATCACATGCAGAAATCTAGAAGCTTCTTTCTGGCCTTCTCTGGAAAGCATGACAGCCAGACTTTATCCTTATCCTTATCCTTTATCCTTTGCTTTCATAGAAAACAGGGGTGGTACAGATGCTTCTGGTGTCAGGAAGCAGCTGCAGGGACTATGGTGGTATGGACCAAGGTACAGCCACTCAACAGCCACTTTTGGTGGAGGAACTTATCCACCTTCCAAGAGCTGGCCCTGCCCTCTCTACTTCAACCCTGGGACCGGCAGCCCCCCCTCCCTGGATGACAAAGCTTAAAGCTGTACCTTTCCATGTTATCCATGAATCTGAAAATTGTGCAGACTTGGGGCATTTGTTCACAGGGGGTTCTTCACCCATGTGCTCACAGCGCAAGCTTAGGATACTGCAATAGGATTTATTTACAAAGGGGAAATTGGAATAAAGAAAAAGTTCCCAAGACCTCAAGTGGCCAGCTGTCCTACCCCAGATGTCTCCACAGTGTCCAGCAGTCTAAACGAAGAGTTGCTTATGCAAGATGGTGGTGTCCTTCTGATGTGAGCCTGAAACTGGTGGCACACTGGTGAGTGGTGGACCAGGCAGGACCCAGCTAACGGCACACCCCGGCAGCGTCTCTCCTGAAGACAAAGTCTCGTTTTTCCTCCCGAAGCTTTTTCCAAGCTGAGTCAAGCCATCTCGAATTTAGCCATCTTCCCAAGCTGACTGAAGCCTTCTCAAGCAGCTTCTCTCCACGGAACCTTCTACCTTCTCTAAGTCTCTGCTTATAGTCTCTGCTTCTCTAAGACTCTGCTTCAAGGTACCCACCTTTCTTACCTGATTGGTCCATTTTCCAAGCCAGCTGTTTCCAACAGTCAATTAGTGCCGGTGCTACTTGAACCTAATTGTTGTCTGTGCTTACTCAGGCCTGTTTGATCCATTTTCCAAACCAGCTAAGGATGCAAAACTAAAACCCCGGGAGTGCACATAATCTGCCCTGCACTGACTCTTGCAGGAGCTGGGCAGCTTAGCTCTGCTGTGTCTGAATGGCACTCATCAGGTTCAAACCTGATCCACATGTCTCCAAAACTGCCACATTTTTTTCTCCTTTTCTCCCTAAAATCAAAATATGGCTGTGCCAGGGTTGGCTGTCAAATCTGACTGCCATAGCATAGCCCAGGTCGACGCTGCTCAGCTGGGGATGCTTTTGGACCATCCTATCTGTCACACGCACCCTTTAGAATCCCTCCACCTCCACACCCACTCAAAGCCAACCCACAAAAAGCAGCAGCCAGTCCACTTGCCTCCCAGGATCTGCTCCAGCTTAGCACCTGCAGCTGCCCTGGACTAAAGTCAGAGGTGAGAGAGGAATGGGATGATGAGAGAGCCCCTTTCCCTGAGAAGGCCATCTCTGGTTGCACAAACCTCACTCATATCACATAGGTGACTGGTAGGAACTGTCCCAGAAAAGAGAAAATTGTTCTCCACTCCTTTACAAAACCCAACCTTTACACCCAGAGACCACATCACTCTCTACCCCCAAGAAAGAAATGGCAGTCCATGTGGGGTTTGCTGCCCATTGCCCATTCCCTGTAGCCTTAGTCCTTGGTCCCCTTCTCCATTCACCAACCACTGATTAAGACCCACTGAGTTGGTGATCTCTGAGGCCTTTCATGTACACGCACCCAGCATCCCTGGAAGTGAGAACTCTTGTTCCTGCTCCAGGTTTGCTGACAACCTCCAGAAGCTCAGTGCCCCACCCCAATCCTAAAATCCCTACCAGGGGAGTGGAGCACTCCTCTCTCTCTATAGGCTGAGAGCGCCTGCTTCTAACTAGACCCCTGGTGGGGAAGAACCTGACCCCTTCCCTGAAAAACACATCTAGCAGGAGAGGAGGGACTGAAGGGACAGACTCATGGTTCCCCTGAACCCTCCCTTCTGTGTAAACTTATACAGAGGGAGTCTCCCTGATACTGACAGGGTCCCTACAGGCTCTGCTGCCTAACCTCCCCCACTCCAGTACTGAAATATTACTTGAGAGATAACAAGCTGAGAGAGATTCCTGGGGAGAAGGACTTACCAGTGCACTCTGCCGACGGTGGTTGTGGTTGAGAGGGCCTATCAAGGACTCTGAGTTAGCTGAGCAGTGTTGCCACAGAATAAAATGAGGTGCCTAATCACAGGCAGCATCTTGGGCAGGCAACTTAAATGCTTTTTATGCTCTGATGGCTTTGTTAAGTTTCAAACTTCCATCTCTGTGGCTTTTGCTTTATTTTTCATTCCTTCTCTTGGTTCCTGGAAAGCCGGCTCTTTGATATATTCAAACTTGCGTGATTTCTATTCCTTGGAAGATCTAAGAACTATGACTTCTGAGTAAAATTATCCTGATTCCCAGCTATACCTGAAAATCAGGCCAGCACCTGCTTTCTGAATGCCTGACACATAACAGGACAGTGTTCATGTTATCTTGTTGCTTTTCATGACCTTGCTGGTTGGTTTGGTTGTAATAGGTCATCTAGAAGTCTCTGTTTCCAGTACAGATACACTGAAGTTCATTTCTTGGTATTTTTCCTTAAAGAATTTTCATCTATTATTTGGATGCCTGCTTTGTCTTCACCTGCAAGAATGAGTCTTGCAGATATACACTAGACAAGTTGTATATTTCCAAAATTTCTGTAGATTTTCCTAAGAATTCTTGGGATGTGCTTTTTTTCATTTTTCCATCCCACATTTATCAAAAATACAGTGTGTGTGTGTGTGTGTGTGTGTGTGTGTGTGTGTCCATGTAGCTCATGTGTAAGCTCTATCTACTCAAATATGGCAGTGTCAATAGTCTTGGTGCAGGCATGGTCTGGGAGTGGGAAATCTCATGAGAAGACAAAGTGCAACCTTCTTCAGTTACTTTTTTGGTGCATCACAAATCACTCCAAAACTCAGTGATTTACAACAGTAATCTCTGTTATGCTCATAATTGTGTGTCAGGACTTTGGATGGGGCATCCCAGTCAGCCATCTCTGCTTCCTGTCTGGGGTCTCAGCTGATTGGACTTGGTTGTGAGGTGTTTGCTTGCAGGGAGTGTACCGCGCACTGACAGTTGATGCTGAGAGCTGGCTGGAACCCTGTTGGGCTGTGAGTGGGAAACGCCACATGTCCCGCTGTGTGTCGCACATGGACACCATTGGGCTCCCTTGCAGCATGGAGGCTTCCTTTCAAGAGTGAGTATGTGGCATCTTCATAATTTGACCTTGCAGTCATCGCAGTATTTCCACTGTGCTCCATGGGTAGAGGTTGTCATGAGGTCTCCCTACACACAGGTAGTGTGTAAGGTTCCCATCCTTTTACAAGGGTGGTGCCAAAGTCACCTTGTAAGGAGGGCAAGTGGGAGGGACAACAGTGTTGTGGCCATGTTTGGAAAATTCAATTTGCTGCATTATACGGTCCTCTTTTAGTTGATACTTCTCTTTCCTTGAATTCAATAGGAATATTTCTATCTGTTACAGCTCCTTCTAGTACTTCATAATTAAATACACAAATTTTGTCCTAAGTATTATCTCCAAGGAGTCTTGCTTTCCAGCTCCCAGTGATGTCATGGGTAGAGAAGGAAGAGCCTGGGTAGCAGGTGCCCTCATACCATAACCTGCATCACCCCCACCTCCATCCCTGGTGTGCTGCTGCCTAGAGCTGGGCTGCCACAGCATGTATTAATATTATGGAGGTGGGGGGGCAAGGGCTACTTTGAAATCTTCTGCAGGCCATAAACATAGCTGTGATTCCAGGTCCTTCACATTCAAGCACCTGACAAGCATGTGGCAATGGGAACAGATCTTCCAAGACCTCTCATTCTCCCAGCACCTCCATGCCTGCATATCCCTTTAGACCAGACCATCACTGCAGCCTATGGAAAGTAGTGGCTTCAAACTTTCTACTGGTGAGGACCATTGTTTTAGAAGAAAATGTAGTGCTTTTCCTTTGACTGAGAGACCTACTTCTTTTCCAACAGAGTAAAGAGAAATTATGGAGTGGCACTCATGTATCACCCATAGCAAGACTCATTCTTGCAGGTGAAGGCAGTATGTCCACCATCTCTCTGGTACCAGACACTCCATGGTGCCAGGTGCAGTGTGTATGTGACCACATTGATGTGATGGGACAGTGTACAAGTGCGCAGTCTCTCAGGTGTCAGTGCCTTGCATGGATTACTTCAGTGACCCCCATAACAATGCTCTGGTAGCTACTACTCTATCCATCATTTCACAGAAACTTATATCACTTGTTTAAGGGCACATGGCTGATAAATAGCAGGATCTGAACTCACACGGTCTGCTCGCTGCCTTTTGCCTCAGTGCCACGTTGCCTCTTCCCCTTCATTCCCCAGAGCCTTCATCTGGGCTCTTAACTTCAGAATGAAGTTCCTGTCACCATCCCACATTTATCAAAAATACAGTGTCCATGTAGCTCGTGTGTAAGCTCATGTAGCTCAGTGTCCATGTAGCTCATGTGTAAGCTCTATCTACTCAAAGATGGCGGTGTCAACAGTCTTGGTGCTGAGCACTCAGCACCCCACATGTGGCCTTTGTGACACCTGTCTGAGGCCCTGTGACCCTGGCTTCACTGGTCTATTCAGCACCTAGTGGCACATTGGCCCTAGACTGAGCCCAGTCCTGGGGTACATGCAGCGCAGCATGCTACATAGCCTGTGGGGCTGAGAGGAAAAGAACAGTGAGGAGGGGAATTGGGTGCCAGCATTTCCTTCCTCTGACAAGTTCAAGTAATGGGGAGTGACCCAGCTGCCTGTGTATACCAGCTGGATTAGACCTAGGTGGCACCCAACATTTTTCAGGAAAGCTGGTTGCTGAGCCGAGTCACCACCGTGATCCTGAACACCAGTGGCTGCTGGGAAGATGGGAACATGCAGGATGCAGGCAGTCTCAAGTCAGAGAAGGAGGACAATATAGGTACATTAGCAGCCAACGCATCCCCCCGCCACCCGGGCTCACTGCCTGCAGCTTCTGTGGGGGGATATGTGCCCAGCCTGGCAGAAAAACATTTTTCAGAGGAAGTGGCTTTTTCCAAAGAGGTACAGAATTTCTGGAGACTTTGGGCCACTGCAGTCTTGGAAGTGTGACTTTCCAGGGGCTAGTCTCAGTAAACACAGAGCAAGGCTCTCACAACTTTAGCCAGACCTTATATGGGGCAGATTGGGGTCTGGAGGGTGCATGTCAGAGGCCTCTGGTGACATCAACAGTGAAGGAAGAATAAAGCCTCTGGCTGTTCACCAACCACAGTGGGAATGGCGAGCAGAGTGGCAGGCAGAGAAAGCCTGGGATTCAGTGGCCAGAGAACTGGAGCCCAGGCCTGAATCCATCCTCAATTACATCCTTTATCTCTTTGAACTTGGATTTCCTCATCTGTAAGTGAAGAAACTCTGTCCCTTACACAGCTGGAGAAGACTGAGCATTCTTGTTAGGGCTTCATAAATTAGAAGTCCTAAAAAAATAAAATAAAATAAATTAGAAGTCCTAACTCTATCTGAGGTAAGCTCCTTGGATGACAGAGTTAGATGAAGTCATGAGGACGGGGCCCTCATGGTGAGAGGTCCTTCCAAGACGTTATATTCATGGCCTGATCAGATGAAGGGAGTGCTCTCTTCACGTGAGCACCAGGAGAGGTCCTGTGAACACATGGGACGAGGTGCTACCTGCACACCAGGGAAAGTTCTCTACAGAACCTGGCAGTGCTGGCAGCCTGATCTCAGACTTTCAGCCTCCAGAACCTGAGAAAATTCTTTCTTTCTATTTCTGACTTATTTCACTCATAGGTAGAATATATGGAAACTAAACAAAGCAGCTCCTAAGATTATGAGAACAGAACGGTGGTTGCCAGAGGGTGGAGGTGAGAGAAGCAGGGAGGGGGTGGTCACTGGGTGGTGGTGACTGCACCTTTGGTGGTTGCTGTCATACAAATGTTGAGGTGTGAATTTGTGCTCCTGAAACTGACACAGTGTTGACAGGCAATTTACCTCACTTGAAAAAAAAAAAAAAAAGACCAGCCTCATAGAAAAAGCTGAGCCACTGAGATACTGGACACCAGGTGACAAACTAGAAAGTTGTGCCACCTGATTTCAAATACAGGGCTCACTGATTACAAACCTTAACTGCAGTTCTACTTATCTGTCATGAAAACTAAATAAGAAAGGTCATCCAGCCCCAGTACGGCATTCAGTAAAAACGATAGGCATCCCAAAGGCACTGTTCCGAGTTTCATTTCAGTCATTTCCTATACGGAGATGGAGGTGTCTACATAGAATAGGGATTGTGTGGAAACAGTGGGTCAGCCAACTTCACGTCACTCTGATGGCATGGGCTAACACTTCCATTATCTAGGTTTATTCAAGTGAGGTATGGGTAATAGCCCCTCAGCACTGTAGAGGGGACTGATGAAAGCAATGGATGAAGCACCTCATGAAATACTTAGCACAGAGTAAAATCTCAGCAAAGAACTGCTGATGTTTTCTTAGTTTTGGGGGGCTGCTGTAGGCCAATACTCTGCACCTGTTTGAGTCTCTCTTTCCAACTTACTTCATTTAGTATTATCACCTCAAGTTCATCCAGGTAATCACAAGTGACGAAATTTCATCTTTTTTTTTTAGTTGTTTTAACAGCCTAATGAGCTAATGTATTTACCAGACCAGACAAATGAATTCATCGTGAACTTTCAGGAAATAGTTTATATGCACAAACACACACTCACACACACACTTAAGTGGTCGATTTTACATATGAGGAAACTGAGGCTAAGAGCAGTTAAGTAACTAGGGGAAGATCAGTAGTCAGTTAGTGACTTTAGCCCCTGGCTCCATCTGTATTCAAAGCATTTCAAAGACCCCTAAGCCCATTTGCTTCCTTTATTCTTCTGTCTGCTATGTTAGCCAGAATATCAGTGTTATTCAACAGATTACTAATGAATGAAAATCAGTATAGGATTTAGCACAAAGTCAAGCTGGAAGCAAAAGGAGTTCTGTGACTTAAACCTGGCAGCATAGCTCAGGGCACAGAGCTCCCACCGCCCGTCTCCAGTTGGCAGGAGCTGGTGTCACCTTCCCATTAAGCCCATGACATCAGTGTCTCCTTAGAAACATGGACACATCCTATATTCCTTGCCACCTCAGAGCCCCCTTGCACCCTCTCTTTTCCCCTTCAGTTGCCTTCCATCATCTATCAAGTAGACTGGTTTGGCCTCCAGGCATCAGGACATTCTCTCTGCCCATCTTCTCTCCCAGGAACCACACCTTCTTTTATTCAGATGGCTCCTTCCACAGTGTGTTCCCTAGTCCATCCCTCCCACTATGTCCCTATCAACCCAGCTTTATAGGGGACTACTCCATCCCTCCCGAAAGACCACCTTCTAATAAATAGCAAAATTCTCTCTTGTTCATTCTAGTACCATTATGTTCAAAAGTGGGTTGCAACTTTTTCCTCTTTCCTCTCAAAAAGAAACACATTTAACATAATAAATCATTAAATAAAATAGGCAAAAGTGCCTAGTGAAAGTTATAACTGTCTCAGCCTACACTATTCCTGCCCATCTTCGTAGCCCATATTTAGTCCAGAGGACATTTCTGTGCTTTGCATGAACAGTCTGAAGATGTGCTCAGGTCATTGAATGCCCACACTTGAGCTGAACGTGACTTGTGGCCTCTACCTCCTGGGTCTTAGTTCATGCAAATATCATTTTCATGTACCTGTCAGAATGAAAAATGTGATTGTGATTCTCAAAGCTAAAGAGTTTTCTGTCACACTTCTGACATTGCAAAGAGCGTGTACGCATCCACATGAACAAACTGCAGGTTCCTGCAGGTTGAGGTTTCCTGCATTGTCAGGACTAAGCCTTGCAAGTCAATCTGTGTCTTGATCTGCCCATCACATCTGGCCCTGTGTTTATTTTGGGTCTAGCCAATGATTTTAAATAGTGCCTCAACATAAAAAAAACTGATAGCTGGCAAATGGGGCTTCAAAATTGGACAAAGGCAGTGCCCCAATTGCTTATCGGTCACTATCTTGGTTTTGCACCCACACACACAATTGCAAGACTACTCAGGCTTAGGAAACAATAACAATGGGATTTATTTAACAAACAGGGAAAAGCAAAGAATAACTGAAGTCAACATATTTCGTTTACCTTACTTAAAGCAATGTCCAGTCCTTTTAAGTCCCAGAAAATAACAAAGGTGGTGTCTTCCCACCACTGCTGATATGGAGCTCCTCTTCCAAACAATAGGCCACATTTCCAAAATGGCGTCTTCCTTCTTCTGCAGATGTGCAACAGTCAGAGTGTAGGCCAGGTTGCAACTCACGAGGACAACACAGAACACAACTGGAGATGCTCCCGAAACTGCCATGGTGCCCCAGCATAGCATCATGCCAACAACACTGCAAACAGCAACTACAGCAGCCAGATGGCCCAGCAAACTGCACTCACACATTTTAGAAAGACGCCTGCTTCAGGCCTCTGCCTTCTTTCGGCTGCAGTAAAGACAAAAACTGAGAGCAGTTTCTGTCGCTCGGCTAATTGCAAAGCCTCCAAAGTCACTGGCCTCAAAGTCACTGTAGATTCCAAAAACGCTCAATCTATATCCCAGCAGCTCAAAACTTCTGGCATCTGATTTCCAAACTCTCAGTCTTGGTGGCTACATTTCCTGCTGCTGCTTCCTCTATTCCTACATCATGGCAACTGCTTCCTCTATTCCTTCAGTATGGCAACTGCCTCTTCCATTCCTACATCATGGTGACTGATTCTTCTTTTCCTACACCATGGCTACTGAATCTCTTTCTCCTTCAGTCCCTTTTATTTCTTATCAGAAACTCCACCCCAAACTGTAAACTTAGCATTTTCCCTGGGGCTTTCATTCTCATCAGCAAACCCCCTCCAGGGGGCACCAAATTTACCAGACTTTGGACTCAGCCCGGTTACAGAACTAAGGTTATAAATAAGCTTTGAAAAACAGTGCTATGGGGTGGCAAAATATACAACCTGATAAAAATGGTACTTACAGGTCACATACACAGGTCTACTTCATTTAAGTGAAATGAACTGTTTACTGAAAAAATTAGTGTCACATCTTTATAAATCAAAGACCACTACCTTTGGCTTCATATAATTTCAGAGACAATTTTCCATAATTTCCAATTTGACTTTTAACTGGCAATGGTTCTTAATTTAAGCCTTTTCCCTTTAACTGGTTTTTAACATTAATGTTTGATTAAGCAATTAACCTTCGAAAAGCATCTAAATCACAAAATAAAAACTATTTCATTAGTCAAATATTTTACAATTCTATTGTAATTAATGAGCACTTTCAAATGTCTCTTTGTTTAATAGGAAATCTCCAGATGATATTTAGAGTAGGACATGTCATTATTTTAGGGTATGTGTATATAAGTGTGAATACATACTTTTATGATTTTGTATTTTTAGTGAGGTACTATTGCCTCACAGGGTGGCAACATTGGAAGTAGAGAGGAACGGAGGAAAAAACTACTCAGAAGTCCAAGGGGTGGGGGTGGTGGGGAGAGAGATAGAGAGAGAGAGAGAAACTTACCTCTCTGGAGATATAGCCAGAGGCCTCACATCTCTGAAGATACAGTCCTTCCCTCAGCCCAGTTTCACACTTTTATTAGAAGGGGTTAGATTCAGGGAAGGTGGGCAAGTATGTGGAGGAGAGTGCATGATGGGGATGTGGATTGGGGATGCATAGTAGTCTGGCACAAGGTAGGGGACAGTGAATCCAGGCTGTTGCCTGGGAGAGGGGAGGGGAGCTGGAGAGCCAAAGCTGCTGCTCATCAAAACATCCCCGTGGGGGGAGGGGAGGGTAAGGGCACAAAATGGAATAGAAAAGAACACAAGGGACCATGGAGATGGATCACGGGTGAATTGGTGGTGGGCTACCCAAGGGGAATACAAAATGTAAAAGACATAAATAACAATGAAAATGTGTATTAAAAAAATCCTCCTATCTCTAATCCCTGTTTACACTTAACTTCCTGTCAAGGTGGTCTAGCTGGTTATGCTAATTTGACCATAATTCTGCCTGCTGTTTTCAGCAGATACCCTCATACCAAGACTTTTGTCCTGGTGAGAGGCTCCCTGTCTGACTCTACATTTTAGCTTTACCAGCAGAAACTTTTGGCACCAGGCAAAATCCTGAGAATGAGGGGGGCTGGGGCATCCATAAAGTACCATTATTTATCATCTTGTTAGTATTTTGACAATATAGGATTTCTCCTCTCAGATGTAGTCACTGTAGCTCTCCCACAGCATAAGCACGCATAGTCCTCCACAGTAGACCATTATGTTCTCCCTCACAAGTCCTGTTCTCACTCCTAACTTATCTCTCCCCTCTGGATGCCTATACTCAGCTTTCAAAAGTGGGTTTTAATGTTTGTCTTTATCTGACCCTTTGTTTGGCTTTGTTACAGGGGCACCCCAGAACCCCCAAACTTGCCTGTTCTAAATAACTAAGCACCGAAAGTTACCCATCACCTCGTCGGCAAAAGTCCACCCAGATGGGATTGGCACAAAGCAAGGCCAGAAAGCCTGCCAAAAGTCTAAAACACCTTTTGGCAGAGACCCGTAGAAAACGGTCAGAAACAACTAGACAATTCTGGGAGGAAAAGAACAAAGTCAAAATCCAGATCAATGTTGCCATTGTCACCTCCCCACAGTCTCTCACCCACATCTGTTTCAAACAGTCCAGGCCCGTGCAACTTCTTCACGTCTCTCTGCTCCTTGTGCTTCTTCTGGCTCTCTATCCTGCTTCCTTCCTTCCTTCTTTCATTTTTTCTCTCTCCTTCTCCAGCTTCTTATCTCTCCTGCTCAGCTCTACCCTCCCTTGGGTGGGGCAGGGAATCTGGGACACTCTCCTTTTCCTGAGGACCACCCTCTTTCAGTTTCTCTGTATAGTCCACATATAAGTGACACCATCTGGTATTTATCTTACTACTTCTGGGTTATTTTGCTTAGCATAATCCCTTCCATCTCCATTCATTTTGCTGCAAATGACATGAGTTTACCTCTTTTGATCGATAAGTATTCCACTTTGTATATATACCACTTCTTCTTGATCCATTCATCTGTTTTGGGGAACTTATGTTGTTTCCATATCTTAGTCATTATAAATAGTACTGCAATAAACATAGGAATTTTTTTTGTTTTCTTTGGGTAGATACCTAGGAGAGGATTTGAGAAACCTCCATACAACTTTCTATAGGAGCTGGACCAGTCTACATCCCCACCAACAGTAGAAGAGGGCTCCTTTTTCTCCACACCCTCAGTAGCTCTTGTTTCTGGTCTTTTTAATATGGGCCATTCTCATCAGTGTGAGATGGGATCTCATTGTGGGTTTTCTTTTAAGATTTATTTATTTATGCGTAAAAGCTGGGGTATAGGCCAGAAGTGTGGGGTGGTGAGAGGATTCACCAGAGACAAAGTGGGGAGCAGAACAGGCAGATCCACTGAAGCACACTGCTAGGGGAGCAGTGGGTGAAACAGGAGATGTCTGCTGTGCCACGTGGGAAGCTCACTGGCCGGGGATCGAACTTATGCCCCAGTGGCTGTGGATATCTTCATAGTGCTGCAACTTAACCCGTTGCACTGCCAGGGAATCCCCCTCATTGTGGTTTTGATTTCCAATTCCCTGATAATAAGTGACAAAGAAACTTTTTTTCATGTGCCTATTGTATGGGCCTGTATACCTGTGCTGCCCATTTTTTAATTTGATAAATTATATGATGTCTTCATAGATCTTTGATATCAGTCCAAATGTCATATATAGTGGACAAATATTTTCTCACATTCAGTAAGGTGTCTCTTCATTTTAGCTACAGTCACTTTCACTGAGTAAAAACAATTTAGTTTGATGTAGTCCCAATTGTGTATATTCTTTTTTGTTTTCCTTATTGCTGGGGACAAATCCACAAAGATATCTCTTAGGCTTATATCGTGGAGTGTTTTGCCTATATTTTCTTCTATCTATTTTATGGTTTCAGGTTTTACAGCTAAGTCTCTTATCCATTTTGACTTGATTTTTGGGTATGGTGTGAGATAGTGGTGTAGTTTCATTCACATGTGGCAGTCCAGTTTTCCCAACACCATTTATTAAAGAGAATTTCTGTGTTCCAGTGTATGTTCTTTGCTCCTTTGTCACCAATTAACTGTCCTTATGTGGGTTTATTTTGGGGCTCTCTCTTCTATTCCATTGATCTGTGTGCCTGTTTTTGTTCCTATACCATATTGTTTTTAGTATTATGGCTTCATAGTATAGTTTGAATTCTGGGAGTGTAACACCACCATTTTCCTTCTTTTTTGGTCAGAGTATCTTTGACTCTTCATGATCTTTTGTGGTTCCATATGAATTTAAGTAATACAATTCCATTTGTTTGAAGAATGTCACTGAAATTTTTACTGAGATTGCAACATTTTGGCAGTGTTCATTCTTACAGTCCATGAGTAAGGAGTGTCTTTGTGTCTTCTACTTCTTTTAATAATGTTTTATAGTTTTCCTTGTATAGGTAATTCACGTCTTATGTTAGGTTTATTCCAAGGTATGATTTTTTTGGTTCAATTTTAAATGGGATGGCTTTATTTCTTTTTTTAGCTCATTCTCTGAAAATAGGAAGGCACCTGATTTTTATACATTGATTTTGTAGCTTGTCACTTTGCTGAACCGGTTTATTGTTTTATTTGGTTTTTCTTTATGTATATTATCATGTCATGTGTAACTAGTGATACCTTTTCTTCTCCAATTTTGATTCCCTTAATAGCTTTTCTTGCCTAATTACTCTAGCTAGGACTTCTAATACAATGTTGAGTAGTAGTGGTGAGCTTGGACATCCTTTACTTGTACCAGATCTTAGTGGAAAAGATTTCAGTTTTTGACCATTGACAATGATGATAGTTGTGTGTTTGTCATACATGGATGTTATTATATTAATATGTTCCATTTATCCCCAGTTTTGTCAAGGGTTTTTATCATAATGGATGCTGACTCTATTTAAGTGTTCTCTCAACATCTATTGATATTATCTTAAGATTTTTATCTTCCTTTTTGTTGGTGTGGTGAATTACATTGATTTTCAGGTATTGAACCATCTTTGTATAACTGGTATAAATCCTATGAGGTCATTTTAATGTATTTTTTTATTTGAGTCACTAATACTTTATTGAGGATTTTATCAGCTATATTTATTAGGGAAATTGGCCAGTGTTTTTGTTGTTGTTCTGCCTTTGATTTTGGTATGAATGTAATGCTGGCCTCATAAAATGTGTTTGGATGTGTTCCATCTTTTTCAAATTTTTCAAAGAATTTGAACCAGATAAATACTAGTTCATCTATGAAGGGTTTTTTTTTCCAAACTTTTTTTTCACAGAGTACATGAAATAAATGTGATTAATGCAAATGACTTTTTAAAAAGCTAGTAAATGTAAAAAGAGAATAAGCTGTTTTTATTTATTTTTATTTTTTTAGATATATTTTTATTGTTACTTATGTCTTCTACATTTTGTATTCCCCTTGGGTAACCCACCATCAATTCACCCGTGATCCATCTCCGTGGACCCTTGTGTCCTTTTCTACTCCATTTTGTGCCCTTATCCTCCCCCTCCCTTGCTAAGTGCCTCTCTTCTATTTGGTTTCCCTATAGTGCTGTTATAAGTGAAACCATTTGATATTTTTCTCTTTCTTTCTGGCTTATTTTGCTAAGTATGATCCCCTCTAATTCCATCCATGTCGCTGCAAATTGCATTTGTTTATCTTCTTTGAATGCTGAATAGTATTCCATTGCGTATATGTACCAGATCTTCTTGATTCCAATCATCTATTTTTGGACAACTGGGTTGCTTCCATACCTTTGCTATTGTGAGCAGTGCCACAATGAACATACAGGTGCATGTATCCTTTTGGATTAGTGTTTTTGTGTCCTTTGGGTAGATTCCCAAAAGTGGTATTGTTGGGTCGTATGGAAGCTCCATTTTAAGCAGTTTGCGGAACTGCCATACAGCTTTCCATAGTGGGTGGACCAGTTCTCATTCCCACCAGCAGTGTAGAAGCGTTCATTTTTCTCCACATCCTTTCCAGCATTTGTTGTTGCCTGTATTTTTAATGTGTGCCATCCTCACAGATGTGAGGTAGTATCTCATTGTGGTTTTGATTTGCATTTCCTTGATTATAAGTGATGTTGAACATTTTTTCATGTACCTGTTGGCCATTTGCTTTTCTTCTTTGGAGAAGTGTCTTTTTAGCTCTTCTGCCCATTTTTTTACTGGATTGTTGGCTTTGTTTTTGTTGAGTTGTGTGAGTTCCTTGTAAATTTTTATTATCAGTCCTTTATCAGTTGTATTGTGTGCGAAGATCTTTTCCCAGTTGATAGGGTGTCTATTAGTTTAGGTTAATGTCTCTTTTGCTGTACAGAAGCATTTTATTTTGATGTAATTCCATCTATTTATCTTGTCCTTCACTTCCTTCGCTTTGGGGGATGTGTCTTTAAGATTTTGCTGAGATGTATGTTGTGTGGAGTTTTGCCTATATTTTCTTCTATAAATTTTATGGTTTCAGGTCTTATGTCCAGGTCTTTTATCCATTTAGAGTTGGCTTTTGTGTAGGGTGTGAGGTAACAGTCTAGCTTTATTTTTTTGCATGTGGATGTCCAGTTTTCCCAGCACCACTTATTGAATAGACTGTCCTTGTTCCACTGTATTTTCTTTGCTCCTTTGTCAAAGATTAGTTGTTCATAGATATGCGGCTTTAATTCTGGGTATTTTATTCGGTTCCATTGGTCTTTGTTTCTGTTTTTGTTCCAGTACCATGTTGTTTTAATTATTACAGCTTTGTACTATAGTTTGAAATATGGGAGTAAAATTCCTCTGTTTTCTTTCTTTTTAGTCAGGAGGGCTTTAGCTATGCGGGGTTTTTTGTGGTTCCATATGAATTTCATCAGTATTCCATCTATTTCTTTGAAGAATGTCATTGAGATATTTATTGGAATAGCATTGAATCTGTAAACTGCTTTTGGGTAGGATTGCTATTTTGATATTGTTAATCCTTCCAATCCATGAACAGGGGATGTCTTTCCATTTTCTTGTGTCTTTGTCTATTTCTTTCAACAGTGTTTTATAGTTTTCTTTGTATAAGTCCTTTATGTATTTTGTTGGATTTATTCCCAGATATTTGATTTTTTTGGTTTCGATTTTGAAGGGGATGGATCCTTAATCTCTTCTTCTTCAGATTGGGTGTTTGCATGTAGGAAGGCTGCTGATTTTTGTGCATTGATTTTGTATCCTGCTACTGTACTGAACTGGTCTATAATTTTGAGTAGTTTTTCAATGGAGTTTTTAGGGTTTTTTATATATATTATCATATCGTCTGCAAATAGAGACAGTTTAATTTCTTCTTTTCCTCTTTGGATTCCTTGTATGTCTTTCTCTTGTCTTATTGCTCTGGCTAGGACTTCCGGTATTATATTGAAAAGCAATGGTGAGAGTGGACGTCCTTGCCTTGTTCCTGATCTTAGTGGAAAGGCTTTCAGCTTCTCACAGTTGAGGATAATATTGGTTGTGGAATTGTTGTATATGGCTTTTATTATGTTGAGGAATGTTCCTTCTATCCCAAGGATTTAAAGGGCTTTTATCATAAATGGGTGTTCCACTTTGTCAAATGCTTTCTCCACATCTGTTGATATGATCATGTGATCTTAATTTTTTTTTATTAATGTGTGGGATTACATTGATTTTGGATGTTGAGCCATCCTTGTGTCCCTGGAATAAATCCCACTTGGTCGTGGTGTATTGTGTTTTGGATGCATTGTTGGATCCTGTTGGCTAAGATTTTGTTAAATATTTTTGCATCAGTGTTCATTAGAGAGATTGGTCTGTAGTTTTCTTTTTGTGTGTAGTCTTTGTCTGGTTTTGGTATTAGAGTATTATTTGCTTCATAGGGTATGTTTGGTAGTACTCCTTCCTTTTCAATTTTTTGTAATATAGAGACTTTGGTTTTGAATGTTTGGTAGAATTCATTTGTGAAACCATCTGGTCCTGGGCTTTTGTTTTGGGGGAGGTTTTTGATTGCTGTTTCAATTTCGCTGCTTGTGATTGGACTATTTAGGTGTTCTATATCTTCTTCATCTAGTTTTGGGTGATTGTATAGTTCTAGGAATTTTTCCATTTCCTCTAGGTTGTTGCATTTGTTTCTGTATAGCTATTCATAGTAATCTCTGATTATTCTTTTGATTTTTGCTGTGTCGTTGTAATTTCTCCTCTTTCATTTATGATCCTATTTATTTGTGTTTTCTCCCATTTTTTTTTTGTAAGCTTGGCTAGAGGTTTGTCTATTTTGCTTATTTTTTCAAAAAAATAGCTTTTTGTTTCATTGATCTGGATTTTTTTAAATTCCATTTCGTTTATTTCTGCTTTGATTTTTATTATTTCCTTTCTTAAACTAGCTTTTTAAGAAACCCTTAAACTAGGGTTTTTTTGTTGTTTGTTTTCTAGTTATTTGAGATGTGAGATTAGATTGTTTCTTTGAGTTGTTTCTTGTTTCTTGATGTGAGCCTGTAATGCTATATATTTTCCTCTTATTACTGCTTTTGCTGTGTCCCAGATGTTCTGGAAAGTTGTGTCCTCGTTATCATTCATTTCTAGATATTTTTTAATTTCTTCTTTGCTCTTTTTGTTGATCCATTGGTCTTCCAGTAATATGGACTTCAGTCTCCATGAGGTAATAGGGTTTCCTTTTTTCTTTTCATGGCTTATTTCCAGTTTGACTCCTTTATGATCGGAGAAGAAGGCTGGTATGATTTTGATCTTAGTGTATCTGTTGAGGTTTGTTTTGTGACCTAATATGTGATCGATCCTGGAGTATGTTCCTTGTGCACTTGAGAAAAATGTTTAATCGATTTTTCAGGGGTGAAGTGACTGATAGGTATCTGTTAATCCCGTGTGGCCTAGGTGCTTATTTAGAGCTTTAGTGCCCTTGGTTATTTTTTGTCTTGTTGATCTGTCCAATAGTGAGAGTGGGGTATTGAAGTCTCCTACTATGTATGTATTTTCTTTAATGTCTGCTTTCAGGGATGATAATAATTGTCTGATATATTTTGGTGCTCCTTCATTTGGGGAGTATACATTGATGAGTGTTATATCTTCCTGCTTTATTCCCCTTTATCTGATGTTGTGACCAGTTTTGTCTCTTTTTACCTTCTTAAGTTTGAAGTCTATTTTATCTGATATAAGTATAGCTGTTCCTGCCTTCTTTTTTTGTCCATTTGCTTGTAGGATTGTTTTCCGTCCTTTAACTATTAATGTCTGTTTATCTTTTGCATGTAAATGTGTTTCCTATAGACAGCAGAAGGTTGGGTTCTGTTTTTTGATCCATCCTGCTATTCTGTTTCTTTTTATTGGTGTGTTTAGTCCATTTGCGTTTAGAGTTGATATTGATATGCTGTCATCCATATTTGTCTTTTGTTTACCTTTTTGTGATTCTAATCCTTACCTTTTTCTGTATTTCCTGGTCTTTGCTCTGTTGGTTTTTTCTTCATGGTTTCTTGTAGTAAGTTTTGGAGTGGGGGTTTGGTAGTGATGAATTTCTGTAGTTTCTGTTTGTCAGAGAAGGTCCATATTCTTTCTTCATGGAGGAAGGAGAGCTTTGCAGGGTAGAGTATTCTTGGTTGACATTTGTTGACATATAGTATGTTACATATGTCACCCCATTCTCTTTTTGCCTGTAGTGTTTCTTCGGAGAAATCTGATGTGAGCCTTATTGGTTTTCCTTTAGAGGTTATTTGTTTCTTTGTCCTTGTCATTTTCAATGTATTTTCCTTGTCATGAATTCTCAATAGTTTTACTATCATATGTCTTGCTGTTTTTTTTTTCTTTCAATGTAATAATTTGGAGATCTTCTGGCTTCCTCTATGTCAATTTTTGTTTCCTTTTTCATGTTTGGGAAGTTCTCTTCAATTATCTCCTTGAAAAGTTTCTCTGCTCCTTTGTCTCTCTCCTCTCCGTCTGGGATTCCTATGACTCGGTGTTTCCTTTTTTCATGGTGTCAGATAGTTCTTGAAGCTTTTCCTCATTCTTTTTCCTTCATTTTTTCTCTTTCCTTTTCTGTCTTGGTTCTTTTAGTATCTTTATCTTCCAGAGTGCTTATTCATCCCTCCATTTCTTTTAATATACTTTTCTGGCTCTCTGCTAATGTTGGTAAATCCTCCATTTCCTTCAATTTCTTCTTTGTGGATTCATTCTCGTTCTTCAGTTCTTTTTTTATATTCCTCAGTCCTTTGTT
The DNA here is from genome assembly GCA_004024925.1 of Scalopus aquaticus. NCBI lineage: Eukaryota > Metazoa > Chordata > Mammalia > Eulipotyphla > Talpidae > Scalopus > Scalopus aquaticus. Next base: position 24,146 of record PVIJ01017201.1, read on the forward strand.
CTTTTCATTTAATTCTATCATTTTTTTGTTATGGATATTTTGTATTCTTTATCTGTTAGACAGATGTAATCTTCTGTGTCCATATTATTGGGTTCTGGAGAAGGATTTTCTTTCTGTGGTGTATTGTTTTGAGGGTCATTTGTAACTTTTTTCCTTCCTGTTGTTTGCCTTCTGCTTTGCTCTGATTGTAGCATTCCTGAGCTGCTGGTGCCAGAGGGCATGACTCTTGGTTCTACTTGCTGAGGAGTGTTTGGTTTCCTAGTGTCTGAGTTGCCTTGGCTGTGGCGGGTATCTTCCGGGTTTCCTTTTTTCTCTGTTGAATTTCTGTGTCTCTCGTGGCATGTCTCCAATGTGTTTCTGTTTCGAGTGGAATTAGGGTAGAAGAGGGGGTGGTTTGTAGTTAAAAAAAAAAAGTATTGGGCAGATGTAGACTTGGAGAGAGTTTTGTAGTCCTTTTGCTCTTAGGTTTTGGGGTTTCCAGGTGGGCCCCCTGCTGGGATTCAACACCCCCCCTTTCCAGTGTCAGATGTTGCTGTTGTCTTGCTATTGCTGCTGTCATTCGTTGTTGCAAAGAGTCTTTCTATTCTTTCTCTCCATATTTTTTTCTTTCCTCCAGTGTTTGCCTGGGGCTATCCCTGCCCCTGGGGTTATGTCTGGTGGGGAGGGGTCAAGAGCTCCTGGTCTTAAGTTTCTTTTCTGCCGCTTGGGCCCCACTACTCCATGAGGAGGTGCAGGGGTGGAGTCTGTGGGTGGCTGTTGCTCAGGGTTTCACCTCCCCTAGCTTCTGGGGGGCCACTGTGCAGCCCCCCTCCCTGGTGCCAGGATGCAGACATTTTGCCTATGAAGGTTTGTTTAAACTCATTTGTGAAGCCCTCTAGTCCTAGACTTTGGTTTTGGGGAGAGTTTTGTTTACTGTTTCAATTTCCTTGCTTGTGATTTGCTTATTCAGTTTTTCTATTTCTCCCCTATTCAGTCATGCCTAATATATTTTGGTGTTCTTTTGTCTGGTGAGTATTTGTAGATGAATGGTGTGTCCTCCTGATATATTGCTCCCTTAATTATCATGCAGTATCCATTCCTGTCTCTTGTTACTTTTTTTAACTGCAAATCTCTTTCGTATGATATGTTTGACCCTGCCTTCCTTTGGGTCCCATTCACTTGTAAGATTGTTTTCCAACCCTTTACATGAGCCTCCATTTACCTTTGGAGGTCAGATGTGTGTCTGGAAGAAAACAGAAGGCTGAATTCTGTTTCCTAATCCAGTGAGCTACTCTGAATCTTCATTGGTCAGTTTAGTCCATTAGCATTTAAAGTGATTATTGATATATGAAAGTCTGTTGCTGCCATTTTGTCTAGTTTTGTGACTGTATTTTTTTCCCTTTCTCTGTGTGCCTGTGTGCGGGCGCGCGTGTGTGTGTGTGTTTCTCTCTTTGGCTTGAATACTAGAGTTCCTTTCAATATTTCATGGAGGGGGAGTCTATTTTTTGCAAGCTCCTTCAGTTTTTGTTTGTTTTAGAAGGCTTGATATCTAAAGGAGAGCCTTATATTAGCAATTCTGGGAGGCAAAAGACCCATTTCAATGCCCATCATGGCATGGTCATATCTGTGACAGAGGAAGGACAGTAGGCAATCTTAGGGAATATTAGCAGTACAGAGATTGGGCAGGCTTCACAGAGCAGGGATCATCCCTTGGGGAGCAGTAGCTCTGTCACTCATTGGGAAGAGAACAGAAACTCGCCTCTCTATGAAGTGCTTCCCTCCTTGCTAGACTCATGAGAGTGAGAGAGGCATTTCTCCCACAGTTCAGACTTTTAGTCCCTGTTATGGCTGACATGGCTGCATCTGGGATAACTGGGGTCAAAAGATATCCATTGTCAGGAGATGGGAACTGAACTGCGGAAAGACCCCTCAGGTTGCTGCTGGGAAACAGTGCATATAGGGAAGCTCTACAAATAGGGAAACAGTGACCCACAAAAATGTGACAGGGTCACCATTCTCCATATCCCACCAGATTCATGAAAGTTGCCAATTTAGTTCTGTTCTCAGGAGAAAACACAGCAAATCCATCTTTCCTTAATATAAACTTAACCTAGATCGACCTTAAAAAGTGTCCTCTAAAATTTGTTCTTCATGGTGTTGCTTGGTGGTATAGGGGTTAATTCTCAGCACTATCATGTTGTCACTACTGAGTTCAAACCCCCCCGGCAGGGAGATAACCATGTATGATGCTGCAGATTTCTCTTGTCTGGTCCACTGCTCTCCTCAGCAGTGTATTTCAGTAGATCCACCTGTTCTGCTCCCCACTTTATCTTAGTGAATCCTCTCAGCCCCTGCATCTCTGGCCTACACCGCAGTTCTTGTATACATACATAAATAAATCTTTAAAAGATAGAATTTATCAATAAGCCTTTTCCTGTCACCCTCAAAATGCTCATTAGCTGATTATTACAGTATCATGGAGCTGGATTACCCAGGTTACTTTGAACATCCACAGTTGTGTTCCATGAATTCTGTTTACACAGGTTGTTCACTGAATTCCAAAGCAATTTGTAATGACTGGGTGGTTAGGCATGAGCAGAATTCTGTAATGAATGGGAAAATTATGGAGAGTTTTCCAATAATGGTACCAATATTGTCTGAAGTCTAAGGAAATGATCAGTTGTATTTAATCACAGAGAACTGAAACAAGGAAATGATCCATATTTCCAAATTCATGGCTACACCTGGACTTCACAATAAATGTGTTATGTGATCTAGTGCCTTTATTTTTTCTGCTCACTGCACTTCACTGGGTAACAGCCTTGATAACAGGCATTTCTGTCCTGTGGCAGTGCCCTGCAAGCAAACAAGAATTTGATGATGGAATCTGTTCTGTGCTCTTGAGGCAGAAGGGTACCCCAACTGGGACTGAAAGGTGCTTATACTGGCAACTTCACTTACTTTGCTTCATTCATGCTCTATATTGATGCCTACTTCATTGTAGACACCATTCTTGTCCACAGGAATGCTGCAGGGAACAAAGTAAGCATGGTCCCTGCCCTCAGTATACCTATACTAGAGCAGGAAAGTTGGTAAGTAGGAAAAGGTTGAGTGGGGAGAATTCTGCCAGGTAGCAAAGGCTGGGCCTACGGATGGGGATTAAGGGCTCTGGCAGGTGGCCCCAAAGACCATGGACCAGACTCACCCTTCCATGATCATGCTGTCCTCCCACCTGTTATACCCTCCTCTTCATTGTCTTAAGTCAGGGGACTGTCCTCATAGGGAGCCAGGCTCACCACCAGGTGTCATTTCTCAGCAGTGGGAGTCTCAGGAGCTCAAGCTAGGTCCTGAGTCAGCACATCTCACCTCTTGATGGCCAAATTACTGAAGAGCTTTAAAATGCCCAAATCACATCTTCCTAATAGATGTCCAAACAGTGTCAATCCTGGTAAAATGAAAAGGCTGGGCTTCACTTTGTTGAATTACCTAAAACCCACACTCCCCATCAGACCTGGGGCCAGCCCAAGCTATCCTTTCTCATTGTACACAATATTAAGACATCTTTAATCCTAACTGTATCAATGCTAGGAGTAGAGAAAAACACTGATTCATTCATACTAAAATGTTAATGACTCAGCTTAAATGTCTAGGTTGCATATACATCAGTGAATATACCATACAGCTTGGGTATGTAGTAGGCTATACCATCTAGGTTTGTGTAATTATGCTCAGTGACTTTCTAGCAACAACAAAATCACCTAATGACCATTTTCTTGGAATGTATTCCCTTCATTTGTCAAGTGGCATATGATTGAAGGTGCATTTTAAGGTTTCAGCACCACTATCTCCCCCCAGTAGCTTCTAATCCGGTAGATGAAGACGAATGGAAGAGGAGGTCTATTCTCTATCCATTTCAGGGTCTGCTGAGTCCTGTAACCAAAGCAGACTCTGGTGGCCATCATTGACCCAGTGGCTGTAGTCTCAAACTCTTATGCATTGCCACTGATTTTTTTTCTTTTTTCCTACCACTATGCCTTATAATCCTTGACTCTGTCTCCCTCCCACTTCCCTTTTAACCTCCCTCAGAAACCTCATTTCATTTACTAGTGTCAGCTAGTTTTTATAAATATTTTACGTTGTCAAGTCATCCCCTATGTAAATGTCTGATATGCCTTTGTCATTCTGACTTATTATATAATTCCCTCAAATTCCTTGCATTTTGCAATAAATGGCAATATTTCATCTTTCCATTGTGTGGATATACCACATCTTCTTGATCAGTCTTCTGTCAGTGGGCACTTAGGTTGTTTCCCTGTCCTAGCTATTGTGAATAATGCTATCGTAAACATTGTAGAGTATATAAATTTTTGAGTTGATATTTTCATGTTATTTGGGGTAAAGATTGCTGGATCATGTGGTATTTACACTTTTAGTTCTTTAAGGTAAATCTATATTACTTTCCAAAATGATTGTACCAGTGTACCAGTTTACATTCCAACCAATAGTGAAATAGGGTTCTTTTTTTCCACCTGTTCTCACAGGTGTAAGAGTTGTGATTTTGACCTGCATTTCCCTAATTAAAAGTAATGATGGAATTTTTTTCTATGTGTCTGTTGGCCTTTATATATCCTTTTTGTTCAGATTTTCTGTCCATTTATCAATTGCATTGTTTTTTTACTGTTAAGTTGTTTAAGATTTTTTTTTAATATATCCTGAATATTAACTCATTTTTGGTTATGTAATGTGTAAATATGTTCTCCCATTTGGTAGGATGTCTTCTTAATCTACTTATATTTTCTTTTGCTATGCAAAAGCTTTTAAATTTGGGATAACCCCAATTGTTTATTTTTGCTTTTATTTCCCTTGCTATAGGAGTTGAGTCTCCAAAAACACCTTTATCATTGGTGTCATAAAATGTTCACCAATGTTTTCTTCTATATATTGTATTGTTATAGGTCTTATATCCATTTTGAATTGATTTTTGTTCATGTAATTAAATAGAAATCCATCTTCTTTCTTTTACGAAAACATGGCCATCCAGTTTTCTTAGCACCACTTGTTAAAGGAGAATCCTTTCTCCATTGTATGGTCTGGGCTCCTATATCATGACTTAAATATTGTTATATACATCCATCTATTTCTGGGATTTTGATTCTGTTCTCTTCATCTATGGTCTGTTTTTATGTTTTAATTACTATTGCTTATATTATAGTGTCATATAAAGCAATACTTTCATTTCTCTCCTTTTGCTATACAATAGCTTTTGCTATTCAAGGCTGTTTATTGTTCCACATAAATTTCAACAATTTTTGTTCAAGTTCTTTGAAGAGTATCACTAATATTTTGATGGAAATTAAATTTATAAATCACTTTTTACAGAAAAAGTCATTTTTACTCTTTTGATTCTCCCATCCATGAGCATGGAATGTCTTTCTATATCCTTACGCCATGCTAAGTCCTTTAATAATGTCTTGTACTTTTCATTGTATAAGTCTTTCACCTTCTTGGTTAAATTAATTCCTAGGTATGTCATTTGTTTTGAAGCAATTATGAATGAATTTTTTTATTAACTTCCTTTTCTTCTTATTCATTCTTTGTAAAAACACAACAGATTTTTGCATGTTGTTGTATTTGTTCATTGAATTTGTTCATTGTTTCTTATAACTTTTTGGTCAAGTCTTTAGAGTTTTCTAAACACAGTATCATATGATTTTCTAGTTTTACTTCTTTTCCATCCTGGGTTCCTTTTATTTCCTCTTGTTCTAGCTAACCTCTAATACTAAACTAAATAAATGTGGTGACAATGGGCATCTTTATCTTAAATGGAAAGCTTTCAGTTTTTCACTGTTAATATTATGATAGATATAGGTTTGTGATATATGGCCATTATTATGTTAAGATAGGTTCTTTTGGTTGACGTCATCAACATGGCGGTGAAGGGACGCTAGTATCAACTCTCCCAAAAGACAAGCCGCCTATAAAGAGACATCAGCCAAACCCAGAGAAGATCCAGAAACGCTACATAAATCTAACACCCTCACGGGTGAGTAGAACTTGGAAAGAAGCTAAAAAGACTGATCAAGGAGAAGAAAGAACCACCAGATCCCC
>PVIJ01017202.1:0-11504 GCA_004024925.1 Scalopus aquaticus
GAGGAGGAGTGAGGAGGGAGGGGGAGGAAGAGTGAGGAGTGAGGAGTGAATGAGGAGGAGGAGGGAGGAGGAGAAGCAGTGGGAAGGGAGGAGGGAGGAGCAAGGAGGAGGAGGGAGAAGGAATTCTAGAACTCTGGACCTCAATTCTACAAGCCATACTGGGGGTAGAGCTTGGGCTGGATAACTGATTCCATAATCACTGATTTTCGCAAATCATCCCGGTTTCTAGCACGCGAAACAAGGTGGTTTCCTGGGGAGCCCTATTCGTGACACTTCTCTTCCGACAGCCTCTCTCTCCCTCTCACCATTCCTCCCCACTCTCTGTCTCTCATCCATGGATTATTTTAGGGAATATGAACTATTTCAGTCTCAATGTCCCTCTCTGCCCTCTTTAAATTCCCACTGTCAAAGTCATTTCCCCAATTATATGGCAATAATGGCAGCTTCTAATGGGACACCAGAGCCATAACCTCTTGTCTTATTGAAAATATAGTCTAGTTATTATTTCAGCAGAAGTAACAACCTTCTAAAACTGGAAGCAACCAGTGGACTTCTCCACAGAGCAGGGTTCCTGGAGAACTAGTGGGACCTACGCGCTCACCTTCCAGAATACCTGGACACTGTCCATGCCACGGTGAGAAGCTTCTACACAGGGCTCCAGGACTCACCATTTTACTGAGGCCTGATGAGCTACAGCCCTGAGACTTTCAGAGCAGGACAACCCTGTGTCCCTGTGGCCAGAAGGGGTCCCTTCTGAGCTGGAGTCATCTCAGTGGTTCCAGATCTTGACGATGGGAGAGGGCTGGTGTGGTAGACATGGAGCCCGGAGTGGAGCCGTGGTGAGCAGTTAGCATGCAGTGCTCGAACCAGCCCAACGACCAAGCTTTGACTGAGAAAGTAAAATCTAACATCTGCCAAAATCTGAAGTGTTCATAAAATACTTCCTCAAAAAAGCTCTTTCATCCCACAGACAACTCCAAAGGTGTGTTTATACTCCGACTTGACAGAGAGAAACATAGACGTGTCCCTCAGCCTTGCAAATTTCTCAAAGGAAAAAAAGAGCAGAACCTGAGACACAGTGGATGGCAGGGATTTGAACCCATTCTTCCTGCTCCTCACCTGTGCTCTTGCTATGTTGTCAATGAGCAATGGGCTCGTTGCCCAACGTGCATAGAGACCAATACCATGACACCAGAGTTTGAGAAAAGAAACTTTATGCAACTTAATTGGCAAGGAGGTAGGATATAAACTCAATTCTGCCTCCCTGATTTAGAAAGGGAAGGAGATTATATATAGATTTTGGGAACCAGGGTTGAGAACAAAGGAACTAAATTTTATTGGATAAGGGGTGGGCTAAGGGGCAAAGAAATTTGGACTTGGTTGAAGTTCATTGACAAGTTACAGGGCAGTTCATACATGGAAAAGTATGAAGAGGCTTTTCTTTAGATAACTGGAGTTCTTAATTTCTGTGGAGGGGGGGTCCACCCCTGGGTACCCCCCTCCTCTGCATTTGTGTCTCCTGGCTCCAGTCAGCCCTGGGGCTCAACTCAATGTTAGTATCTTCTGTTCCCGCAGGCATGGTTATCGATAAATAAAGTGTGTCTCTGAATAAAAATCTCAAAAAGAACTTTTTTTCTTGTGGTCTAGGATTTGCGAATAATTTAACCATTTTGCCTAGGTTACAGTGTAACTCACTGCTACACAAGATTGGATGAATCAGATATAAGGAAAGTTATCTTCATCCTTACCCAAATGTTCTCACTAACAAGATACTAGAAAAACTTGGTTAAACCTTGGTTTCCTCAGAAAATTTTCCATGATAGTAACATGAGGATTTGGGAATAGCATAATAGCAGTAATCCCCCTGGTGATTAATGCACGAAAAATCCTTTTTTAGTTAAAAATCATTAATGTCAAAATTTTTATGTGTTTGAGAAAACTGCAAAATAAATGGTATGAAACTTTACAAGGTAGAAGAACAAAAAATTATTCTAAAAGTCCAAATCATAAATGGAAGAGAGGAAAGTTCAGAAATTCAAGTAAACATGGACTTGACTAAATTGACATTCATAGTATTTTGACTTCACAGTATATCTATTTGGGATGGAAGAATAAGTGTCAATAATTTAGAAATATTGGTCAGACTTGGTTTATTTAATTTGACAAAATCCATAGCTTTCAACCACATAATGAAAACTAAATGCAGAGGAGTTAGGAATTTTCTAGGTTTTCCACAAAGCTCTGGAGGTAGATACACCGACACCCTCTTTGGGGTCCAAATGCCCCGGTGGAAGTTGCTGGATGCCTCCTGTGATGGCGCACAGCTGGACCTTCCTGGTGCTGGGGCTGAAATGTGTTCTCTGCAAAGGTCATACAGTGAAGCTAGAGGGCTTGCCCTCCTTCCCTTCCAGGTGCTTTGACTGGTCTAGTAATTAAATTGACATAAGAAAATTAATGGAGGGCCTGGGCCTGGGGCCAGGGGCTGTGCAATTGCTCCCCCCCAGCTGTGATGTGGCTGCCCCACACGAGCTCTACCAGCAGGGACGGCACCTGAGCACAGGGCCTGGCGGGCTGGAGGCCCCGTCCTTCCCTATGCTCGGAAGAACGACCATTCACGCACTCGGCTCACATGCTCACTCACTGATTCCATTTGCACAGATGCTGAAACTGCGACAAAGGTGCCGTGTCTCCAGCCAAGACAAATTTGCTTATGACCATTGAGCGCAGACTTGAGTGGAGACACTCTCTCCACCGATGGAGAGCAATCCTTCCAAGGAAAGCCTCCTGAAACACCGGGGACCCCAGCTCTCACCCGCCTGCAGTCAAGATCAAGGACTTATGACAAGGAGCAAAGGAAAACAAAGAGAAGCCCAGGCTGGGGACTCCATGATGTCTGTTGAATATGATAAGAAAGAAGAACCAGCAGAAGAGATGCTTTCTATTATTTATTAGCATCCCTCAGGCAGCCAAATCAAAGCTCTGGTTTCATTTCACAGGAGCAGATGTGTTAGCAGAAAGCTTCCTGACCCATGAAAATGAATGTGCCACTTGCCTGCCGAACAAGTGTTCTGCCTATTGTCAGTACAGAGGTCTTGGGGAGGCTGTGTTTTACCCATGGTAGGAATGTACAATTCACTGTATTTCAGATCATCCCTAGTGTTCAGACAATAGAAATAAGCAAAACAAGACAAAGATCAGGGTGTGCTGATGTCAGCTGAGAGTCATTTGTACTAACCTACCAGTTTACCACCAAGGATGAAGCCAACTGGTTTACCACAGAGGATGACGCCAACTGGTCCACTGCATAGGATGAAGCCAATTAGTCCATTGCAGAGGATGAAGCCAACTGGTATACCCCAGAGGATGAAGCCAGCCAACTTCACACCTAGTGAAGGGCTACTCTATTTCCCATCTTGACTCCTCCTTATCTTGTTGAGATAATTGACCAAATTGTTAGAGGGGAAAAGGATTTTCATGTGGTTTGTTTTGTTTAAAAACTCAGAAATCATGGGCTTTATGGACAGTTTTGGCCTGACTAATGCTGACCAGTCGTTGACCTCTTCACCGGACACTACATACTCACAGACTCTCCATAGAAAGCGAGACCAACTGAGAGGGCCTCACCGGGCATGGGCAACCGCTACAGCTGCTGTCTCCTGGACACCTGGATGCTCACCCCTCTTCTCTCAGGAGATTGACCCCCATCAGATGACAACGGTCCATTTTAATTGATCGTGGTGGGGATGATGGTGGTGGGGATGGTGGTGAGGTTGACAGTGACAAAACACAGATACCAAAACAAACTCGGTGTGCTGGCTGGTCTGTAGCTAGCCTCATCACAGCAGCAGACCGCGTCCACCTCTCCCTCACCCTCGTCGGCCCCCCTCGGTGTATTCCTTGAGAAATAAAGACAGGAAGCAACAAAGAAAATGCTAGAGAAAAAAAAAGTTTAAATTTTGGGTATGAGAATTGTACTTTATGAAACAAAATGTGTTTTACAATCGCATTTGTCCATGCGCCGTCACAGACTGAAGAGGGATTTGATGTGAACAGACGCATCCAAGCAGCCACGTCCGTGTGTGCGTGTGCGTGCGAGCGAGCGGGCGTGCGTGCGTGCATGCGTGCGTGTGCGTGGAGGCTGCACTGGGGTCTTGCGTTCCTCCCTGAGCCCAACTTGCACTCAGAACAGCCAGTCTGGACGCCGCTAGGCTGATCTTTTCACAGTGTCAGAGTGTGCTGTGCCCTGGCCCCTGCGGGAGCACCAAGGTGACCGCAGACACCGAGCGCGCAGACCCCTCCCCAGCAGGGCTCGTCCGGGAGCAGAGCTGGGCAGGGGCGGACCCAGCTGGTGGGTGTGAGCCCTGACGGCTGCTCACGAGCGGCGCGGTTCCTGGTGTGCGCGTGTGTGTGCACGCGTGTGTGCACGCATGTCCACCAGACAATCAAGTGGCAATGAGGCAGGCAGTGTTCTCTGGCCTAAGTGTGGCTCTCCTCTAATATCCTTTTGGAAGCCTCGAGTCCCTGATGTCCCCACTAGCCCTGCCAGGGAAGCACGGCCCAGTCAGAACAGGATTAATCTCCGTCCACAGTCTCAAGAGCTTAAGAAAGGACGTTATTTACGTCCCTTAAATCTTGTTATATCTAACTCAGCCGTCACCTTGACGGGCACGCCCCAGCCCAGGCGCCACGGGGCCTCCCTCCCAGGCACACGCCTCCAGCCACCGGCTGGCCGAGGTTCTGGCCGAGGTCTTTAGAACTGACCACAAGCCGCCCCGGTGACCCGAGGGCCACCCCACCCCAGTCTGAAGCATCTTGGGACCTGGGACTCTCGGGGCCCTCCCCCCAGAGAACCTGCGCCCTCACTCCAGGCTCCCGACTCCACCTCCATGCAGCACCCCAATTCCCTCTGGGGTGCACGATATCCCCCAGAGCCAGGCCTTTCACCCTGAGGCACTAGCAAGAATAGCTTCATGTTCTGAATGTTCCAGGGAGAAAACATTAGTATTCCACACGGTAAGACGTGAAACAAAAGGAACGACCGCAGCTGTGTTTCCAGAGGAAAACACCTAGAGCAGCTTCTGCCGCAGGTACGAGCTCCTAGGTCAGCCGAGTCACACCTGAGCTGCAGGGCGAGCTGAGGGTTCCCAGCACAAGGGACTTTGGGGATTATGAAGAAAAAAATGCCTTTATTTAAGACATTTTATTCTTTCTCTCTCTCGTTTCTATTCATAGCTATCCAAAATAGGCTCTGTTTTATTTTGCAATTTGCATGGACTGTCATTAGAGCTTTGTTGCAGGATTTGAGAGCTGTGTAGAAAAAATACTTGAAACAACATGTTTTTAGAGATCCAAGACCCAGCTCACACTTCTTCCTCCCCTCCCTCCCGTCTGTCTCCCGCTCCTCCCCCCTTCCTCCTCCTCCACTTCCTCCTGTTCCCCCACCTCCTCCTCTCCCTCCTCCTCCTCTCCCTCCTCCTCCTCTCCCTCCTCCTCCTCTCCCTCCTCCTCCTCTCCCTCTTCCCCCTCCTCCACCTCTCCCTTCTGTTCACTAGTCTGTTCCATTGGTCTTCTGGGTATTTACCCAAAATAATTGATTTGGGGATCTCCAAAATATATCTATGCACTTCCGTGTTCATTGCGGGGTTATAATCAAGATATAAAAGCATCCAAATGTCCACGACAGATGACAGAATAAAGAAAGCAGAGCACAGACATACAGCGGGGTACTACTCAACCTCAGTATAAAAATCTTGCCGTCTGTGGCTACAGGGAGGGGCCGGGAGGACGGCGCCGAGTGAAACCAGCCGTTCAGAGGAGGCTGCTTCCCGCGGTGCCCAAGACCCTCACTAGGCACGTGCCCGGGTGACGGAAACAGCCCAAGTCCCAGAAGGGAGCAGAACAGCGGTAGTGGGGGCGGGGGCGCGGGGTCGAGGAAGCGGGAAGCTGTCCGTTCACTCCAAGCTGGGGGCTCTGAGATGAATGTGTTCTAGAAGTCTGGGCAACTGCCCCGAGGGGCGCAAGGAAAATTCTGGAGATGGCAGCCATGTCTCTTTTCTTGATTTGTTTGCTGATAGCGTGTGTATTTTCATAACTCTGAACTCATCAAGCTGTGTTCGTTAAGTAGATTCCGTTGTTTGTACGTCAATTCTATATTCACAAAGTGTTTTAAACTCCTTTGCTCGGAGTCCTAAAATTTCAAGCTCCGACGCTGGGAGGAGCAAGGGTGACGGTGGATGTGTGGGGGCGTCACAGTGGACAAGCGCAGACCCCGAATCGACAGCCGTGGTGCGTAAGACAAAGGGACCCTGGATTCGCACAGACGGGAGACTCGCTGCAGACTCAGGCAGAGCGCGGGGCGCAAGGGCAGGGGCCGGCCACGGGGGAAGGCGCGGAGGGAGAGTCCGGGGCGCCCAGCGCAGCTTGGTCCTGCCGACCCTCCATTTCGGCCTTGCCTTCAGCACCTCGGACCACAAGTTCCTGTTGTCTGAGCATCAAGTCCGTGTGACTTGCACAGCTGTACATGAAGGTAATCAAGTTCAAGGGGCTTGGGGGGGACCCGTGCTCGGGAGAGCTCACCGGCCCTCGCCAGGGGCCCCCCTGCGCGCTCCCGTTTACCCCGGCAGCCCCTTCACCCCTCTCCTGGGCAAGCTGCAGTTCCCCAAAGCCCCCTTCACAGGTGCACGTCTGCAGTGGGGTTCTGACTGGTACTAGCTGCCCAGGCAGCGCATCGCCACAGAGCCAAGGGCATCTCGCGGCGCCATGGAAACTGCAGTTGCGAGAAGCAGCTTGTCTTTCCTCGCCGGCAGGGGCTCAGCCGCGCGGAGGGAGGACACGGCTCTTGCGGGGTACGCAGCCCGCCCCCCAGGCAGGTTCAGAGAGCACCCAGGCCAGGGGCTGGCCGAGGGTGACGCCGGCGGGTGTCTGGGCCTGGGATTTGGGGTTCCTGGTCCACACTGCTGCTCTGACGCGCGTCTTACTGCAGCGAAGCGTGTCTGAATTGATGTATAGTGCAAAGGCCTTTACGACTGCGATCCACATTTCATTTCTTGCCATAAAATAATAATTTGAGAAAGGCAGAGAAATGCACTGCTAACAACTTAACATTTACTTTCAATAAATAGGAAGCCTTTTGCAGGGAACGGCAGCCCATTATGGAAAACGTAATTCGTGCTCAGTGCCGGGAAAATGATCCTCAATCCCGTCGCACGCTGTGCCCAACTACAAAACCCCAAAATCCCTCTGCGGTGTAGATGCCATGCTGATGGATGAACAAATCTAGTGTCTAAAAAAATAAGGCCTATCGAGCACGGCGGGTGCCGTTTTAAATGAAGACACCAAAACTTGTCAGTCTTGCAGGAACGGCGGTGCTGGAATTGCCCCCATTGCTGCGAGGCGGCTGGAGACGCCGCAGGCAGAGGCCCTGCGAGTGTGCAGCCCCGGGGCCGCTGCCTGCACTTTCGGTACGGGCTCCTGGATATCATTTATGGCCGCCGGTGCCTCCTCTCTGCGCAGGGGCCCAGACTAGAGCGACGCGGCTTCGCGCACAGAGGCCGGGCTCCCGCGCGGCTGGCCGCAGAGCGAGGACAGGCGCCAGCCCACAGGGCGGAGTGGGGGAGAGTCGCCGCTTCTTGGCCGGCTAAAGAGAGCTCTGCTTTTGCCTATGTCCGAATAAAAAGCCGTCTCCAGACGCCAGGGCGGCGTCAGCAGCAGAAACAAGTGACGCAAACCTTCCCGGCACCGCAGCTGCGGCAGAGACGGGCGGGGTGACATCACGCCGCCCCCCCCCACCGCCCCGCGATTCGGTAGCGCAACGGGGGTTCCTCCGGGTCTCCCAGAACTACTTTGACAAATGAAGGAGAAAAAACTCTTTGTATATGAAGTCCCTAAAGAGGAAAACAGTCATTCATATTTCTCAGGTCTTGGAACAAACCGGGGAGAGTGAAATGAGTCGGATACACTGGTGACAGTGAGCTCATAACTGACTTAAAAAGGCCCTAATCTGTAGTGTCTTGGTGTGCTGAACATGACTATAACCCTGAAATTTTGTTATTAGCTCTCGTTTTGAAGATATTTCATATAATTCATTTTATATGTTTCACCGTGTAAATTTATCCAGTGGGACTGCAACAACATCCTAAATCAGACTAGAATGATGTGATATTGCATCGCATTGCAGAATGCCATCATGCACACATCATCCAGAGTTGATGGCATCATTTTCTGATGCAACACAATACTACTGCCAGGCGGCTGCTGAAGTAAGCTGACGTCAGCAGTGCACTAGATAAAGCCCTGTGGGGAAAGGTTGAGTACTGAAAATATTTCATACTTTGTCTGAGACAGTTTAAGCTACTGTTAGAGAGAACTGTTATAATTTTATCAATTCAGGCACAATACAGAACAGTAATGCCTCGAAAGTGCGTTCATAGCTTGGACAATTTCTGCTCTACTTGTGGGGAAGTGACATTTGCCAACCAGAAGAAAAGTATCACTTCTCAAGTGAAGAAGGATTATTGTCTTGACTTTGGATGCAAGGTTGGCGACCAAGACAAGCCTTGGGCCCCGCATCTATGCTGTACTCCATGTACAACACAGCTTTCACAGTGGTGAAATGGCAAAAGACCATCAATGCCGTTTGCAGTCCCGATGGTGTGGAGAGAGCCAGGCAACCACATAAAAGACTGTTCCTTTGCTTGGTTCGTCTTTCCGGCGGAATAACGAAGCAAAAGAAGCCAAGAATAGTCTATCCAAATATTACGTCTGCATTGAGATGACCGGTTCAACAAATTGCTGCAGGGTGACACAAAACAAGCACGGAATGCTTTTTGCCTAGTGTCTACAAACTTTATTGGGAATGTTAGGGCAGAAAACTACAAGGAACTAGCAGAAGACATGCTGATGCAGTATCAGAAACTTGGCTGCAATATGTCTCTAAAGATCCGCTTCCTTCATTCCCATCTGGATTTCTTCCCTGAAAACTGTGGGATGGTTAGTGATGAACATGGCGAACATTTTCATTAAGATATGGCCTCCATGGAACAAAGATACCAGGGAAAATAGTCCACTGCAATGCTGGCTGACACTGCTGGACACTCCCCAGAGATGCTCCTGAACAGCTGGACAAGAGACAAGCAAGGAAATCTAAGAAGTCGTCTATGACTTGATTTTTTGCAGGTATTAACCGTAGCCCTGTTACTATTGGCATGCGTTTCGTGATGTAAACATCCATTTATTGCAGATTACAAAAACACTAGAGCCAAAATTAGAATGTGACTGTCATAGTCGTGTTGAGCACATACAAACTGATAGGAAATGACTAATTTTAGTTCAGTAACATGACTTGTAAAAATGTGCTGCCCAGTGTTATCCGACCCCCTTTCCGCACCAGCATCGCTGGGCGCTGCTCTCTAGTGGGAACGCGGCGTGACGTGGGCGTGGGAGCCCCGTGGAGACAGGGAGCACGGGGCACATCCCGCTGGGTCTCAGGGTCCAGGGCACTCACGCCCGCCCAGCGGGAGGCGCCGAGAGGGCCGAGAGGGCCACGGACACGGTCAGCGGCCTCCCTGCTCGGCCCAAGGGCGCCCTTGACTGTGCCTTTGCCCCTGGAGCTCGCGCCCCCTCCCCAGCACCCGCGCTGCCCCTCTAGTCCATCCCGTAACTGAAGGACCAGGGTCCGCGGTGCG
The DNA here is from genome assembly GCA_004024925.1 of Scalopus aquaticus. Lineage (NCBI taxonomy): Eukaryota > Metazoa > Chordata > Mammalia > Eulipotyphla > Talpidae > Scalopus > Scalopus aquaticus. Next base: position 9,684 of record PVIJ01017202.1, read on the forward strand.
CACTCACCTGGGAGGCCTTCCCAAGGGCGGCGGAAGGGGCTCTGCGCACCCGAGCGGGCGAGCGCAGGCCGAGGGCGCGGGGGTCCGGGCCCCTCCACCGCCCCCCCAAGCTCTCCCCCGCTGTTCTGCGCGGTTACAGAAGCCGGACGGCCGCGAGCCGAGCGGTCAGGGCGGGAGGGGCCGGGTGACCGCGGCCGCCTCGCTCAGGGCCCGGCGCCGACGGCTGTGCGGAGGGCTTCGCCTCTCCTCTGCCCGGCAGTGGGCCGGGGCTGGCCGGAGCCGCGGGAGTCCCAGACGGCGCGGAGGGCCTGGGGGGTCGCGAGGGCTCCTGGGTTTGCCCGCTGATGGAGCCGGGGCAGTTTGGGGGAGGAATGGCCACTGGCGACACGCACGCAGAGTCTCTGGGGTGGGGAGGAGAGAGCCGGCCTCACGCCTCTGGGGGGCCTGGGGGGGCCTCTGTGGTGGGTGTGGTGTGGAGTGTGGTGAAGGGGGGTGAACGTGCACCCCTAGATCTTATGAAGTGCTGGAGACCAACGTTACCTCCATACAAATAACAGAACTGCGGCGAGGGGGAGAGGGAGAGGAGAAGTGGACAAAAGATAAGGGGGCTCCCCCGGCAGGCCTAGTGAGGACACCAGCCTGGGGGAGGGGAGCAGGTTCCCGTTCCTGCTGTTCCTTCTTTGGGGGGGCCTCAGGAAAGCCTTGCCTCTGCGGGACTCCCTTCCTGGCTGGCAGTAGCAGGACATCTCTCCCAGAGCTGTCGTGATATTAACTCCCGGGCTCCCGAGCCGCAGCCCTCGCTGCTCTCGCCGGCTCGCCGGGAGCGGTGCCAACGGGTCCGAAATCTTCACTCGGGAGCAGCCTCCCCGGGACTTCCCAGCTTCACTTGGCCAGGTCAGCCCCTCACGCCCATCACAGCAAAGCCACTCGCTGCCCGCAAGCGACACTCCCCAGGGAGGCACCCCCTTCTGAGTCTGGGGCTCCCCCAGGCCTCTGTGTCCAAGTCCCGGCCAGCAGAACTCCGAGGCCCTCGGAAACCTTCCAGGTGCACCAGAGTTGCGCCTTCTCTCCGTCCTGCAGCCTGGGGGGGATGCAGCTCCCCACTTAGGCCTCACCTGAGCTCACACCCGTCCAAGCCCGGTCAGCCAGGGGCAGAGGTGCTGACCACAACCAAAGGGGATGGTCTGCCGTCACTGATCTCTCACGCCCAGAGACACGTGGGGAAGGCACGAGGTCACGCACCCCGCCCGGGCCTGCAGGTGCCTGTCCAGCAGCTCCGGGGCGCCCACACGCCCAGCGCACCTGAGTGGCTTTGGGAAGCCGATGTGTGGGCAGGACCGTGGCCCCCAGCTGTCAGACCACGTCAGGCCGGGGAGCGCTGTGGGGTGTCATTACGAGACCCCATGATTACATCGGCGCTCCGAACGACAGCGCTGATTAAACAGTGATTAATTCCTCAACGGGCTGAATTAAATAATCAAGTAAGCTGCAGGTAATGCAATTACAATAGTTATTTAACACGTAATAAAATTCTCTTCTAAGCACCGACGTGGCAAGTCCCCTGCTCCGGGGCGACTCCCAGGAGGATCCCGGGGCCCAGCCATCACGGTGCTCTCGGGGACTAGCCACGGGGAGTCGGGGAGCTGGTCTCTCACCCTCGGCCAGGTCTGTGCCTTGACCCGAGCCTGCTCTGCCGACCGGCTGTGGGACTGCCCAGCGCTGACCGAGACCCCAGAGACCAGGAGGGAGAACTGTCCAGGCGGACGACTGCCCAGGTTAGGAACCAACCCAGCGGGCGGTTACAGGACCCGAGGCCACCCC
>PVIJ01017202.1:11604-30334 GCA_004024925.1 Scalopus aquaticus
GTCACACTGCACACTTGACACCTTCGCTGAAGAGCGATGGAGAGGTAGAAGTCGCGAGGGCTGGAGGAAGCTCGCCCTTCCCTTCCGGCTAACTGGACAGTCGGGGCTCTCGCGTCTGTTGGGGCCCCAGACAAACAAGGCCGCGCCCCGCCCGCCCGCGCAGGCTGCGCGAGTGACAAAGCGCACGGACGCCGGGGCGCACCTCCGCTCTCGCCGGGAATATTTACTACGGGCGGGCGGCACCTTGGCGGGGCTCCCGTTCTCGCCGCCCTCTGCCTGCAGCGGATGCGTCCTTAGGAGAGTGTTGCCCTGGCAACGGAGGGCGGCAGAAGGCAGAGACACCGAGGGCGCCCACGCGCGCCGCATCCGCGGTTAATTAAGGGTTCCCGCGCAGGGTCACCTTGCTCAGGAGACGCATCGCCCCGGCCGCCAGGCTCCTGGAGAAGCCCCCCACGCCCGCGCTGCAGTGGGGCCCCAGCAGGTCTGCGGGCTACGGGCTGCGGCGCTGGCGGCCTCCCAGCTCTCTGGCTGGCAGGCTTATGGAATGGGCTGGGCCACTTGTGCCAGTGGACATACAGCCGCAGGATTAAAGGCCCTGACTGGATCCCGTGTCCTCTGTAACAGAAACTCCCTCCAGCAGCTGGTGGGCGGAAGGGTTCGGTGGGGGCACGGCCGGGCCTCAGGGCTGGAGCCGCCCCGCAAGGCCGTGCCCTTCCCTGCAGCTCATCCGCAGACGCCGCCTCGCTGGGGCCCCAGGGCAGGCCGAGTCCAGGTCTCCGCCGCAGACCCAACAGCTGCAAGGGCCGCCCTGAAGTGGCCCCGAGCTGCCGGGCCTCTGGCGGCCTGCGGGGACTCCAGGCTCGCCTGCAGACCTGCCCCACAGGGCCGGCGCCAGGTGAGCAGCTTCGCTGCAGACGCAGAGGGTCTGGGTTCCTGCTCTGAGACGGAACGTCGACCCTTGGGGGGTCCTGGCACCTTCAGGGACACAGGTGACACCGCCAGGTGCTGCCAGGCTCTCCCAGAGCCCAGCACTTCCGAAGGAAACCCCACAGCCAGGGAGGAGGCGGGATCTGGACACCGAAGCGGCCCTGTGGCCTGCCCGGGCCCTCAAAGGCCGTGGTGGACACTGCCGGGACCCCAGTCCGAGAGCATCTGGTAGCGGCTTCCCCTGCGGCCTCTGGGGCAAAGCAGACCCGGTTTCAAGCTCTCCCCAGAGTCTCTGGCGGGACCCCTGGACACAGCCTGCCCACACGCCCCCTTCCCCAGCTGAGCAGGCCGCAGGCGGCTGTGGCTGGTCAGTCCGCTGCTCCTCAGGGCCGAGGCACAGAGACGGGACGGACGCAAGCCGCGCTGTTCCAACAGCCATTCGCGCGGCTCAGAAAGGCAGCCACGCCCTCACCGGCCGAGCGAATCTGAGGCATGAAGATGCAACTGTTTACCGATTAATTTAACTCCGGCGAGAGTCCTGCGCGCACAGGACTTCAGGACTCGCTCTAATGGGCTGAATTCAGCCTGCTCCCCAGATGAATTCCGAGAGCGGGGCTACATATACTCACAAAGCCGAGACTCGGTGACGCTTTCTTGGCGGAGGGAGAGAATATATTAAAACCTGGACTCCTTCTGGGCCTCCCAGAAGACATCAGCAGCCACTGCTTCTGCCCAGAATCAAGCCAGAAAATAAGCGAACACAGCAAGAGACGCCTCTGCTGGGCCTGGGTCCTCTGCTGAACAAAACCCCCAAAGGTTGGTCCCGGCTAGAGTCCAGCCTGGCCCGTGCCTTGCCCTGACCGTGCACCCAGGGGCGGCGGGGCGGCCGGGCAGCTCCGGGCATCTGCGGGCCGTCTCCGGAGTCTGCGCACCTCAGCTCTGGTTCGCCCCATCCGGCCTCAGTGCAGAGAGCGAGCCGGGAATGTGCGGCTGGGCAGTGAGCGCAGACGAGGAGACGGCCTCGCTGGGGGCCCGGCCCTGGCGGCCTCGGGCACCGGGCCTCCTGGTTACACGAAAACCACGCAAGCGGTGAAGCTCTGTGCTGAGGCGGCCTGGGACCGGTCCTGTCCGTGCCCGACCTCGGTGTGTGGGCAGAGCTGTGTGGGCGCGGAGGCAGGAGAGGAGACCCACGCCGGGCCCCCCAGGCCCCTCCCGGCCGAAGGCGGCACCTCAGGAAAGGGGACGGAGCGGGCAACGACGGTCCCAGGTTCTGGAGCCCCCAGCGCCCCCGAGACGTCCTCCTGCAGTCCTAGTGCTCGAGGGCTCCGGTCCCGGCCCTCAGCAGACTCAGTAGCGGTCAGCTTCATGTCTCCACTAGAGAGCGGCCCCTCGTGGGCCAGGGGACCCGAGATGCGGCGTGCCCCGCTGGCCGCGTCTCCCGTCTCGGTGCACCGAGCGCCGAGTCCCAGCCGCTCAGACAGACACCACAGATGAGCTCTTTCTCCCGCATCCTTTCTCCCACGTCCACACCTCTGCGAGTCCACCCTGGAGCCACCGACCCCCTCAGGCCGCACCCCAGCCCGCGTGGCCCCCACGGCGCGGCACCGCGAGCGAAGTAGCTGCGTGCTTGTGGTCTCCAGGGAAAGAGTGTGCACAGCACACACGCAACATCAACGCCACACCAGCATGTGTGCGGGTGGACACGTGTGTCATGTTAACACACACATATTACATGCACATGTTGTGTAGCACAAATGTGGTATGGCATCACAAACACACGCAAGACCACGCGCAAACGTGTGCGTCACAGGACGCATCACAGACACGGAGACATACCACACGTGTGCACAGATGGGCCGTGTGAATGCCTCGCACACATACCCACACACCAACACATATCTTGGGCCACGTGCACAATGCACGCGACACATGAACACGTGTGCGATGCACACATATCACGTGTGAGGTGTTGCTCACCTCGTGTGCACACATCATGTGTGTGCTATTCCACATGCACGGGCACACACGGCACATGCAGGCACACACGTGCACACACTTTCCACAGCTCTGGAAGATCAGCAAGTCCAACTCTGTCTGAGAACCAGCCTTGCCGTGCTGAGGGAAAGGCCACAAGCGCGGAGGGGCCGCGCAGGAGAGGCAGCCCGCAGCTCCCCAGGTCCTGCACGGCCGCCAGCAGCGATTCCTGCCCCGGGGCTCTGCGCTCCTGGGAGAGCTTGTTAAAAATTTAGGTCCCTGGCTCCCGCGCCCGGTCTGATCTAATGGGTCTCCCCGCAGCCCGCGTCAGCTGTAATGTGGTTTCAGCCGGCACCTCCTTGATTCCAGGGCTGGGCGCGCAGGCGGCCGTGGCGGAGCAGCGTGGGGGCCCTGACCGCGGCCTCTGCCAGAGGGGCCAGGCCCGGCCAGGCGCTGCCCAGCTGCCTGGGCCGTCACAGGAGCCGCCTCTTCACGGCACTCCCGGCCTGGCCTCCACTCCCCTGCTGCCCCCTCGGGCCGCCCTAGCCACTCCCTCCTGGGGTCCCAGGCCCCGCCCCCAGAGCCAGTCCAAGGTCTCCCTGAGGAATTTTCCAGCTTCAACTGGGGGATCGCTGTCCATTTCTCCCAGGGCAGCAAGAGCCCCACCCCTGAAACCAGGGTTTTCCCCGACGTTCCGACTGCGGAGGAGCAGAGGCGGCGGGGCTGGGCGGGCTGACCCGGCTCCCCCGGCCCCGACCCCTGTGCGGCCTTCCCAGGCCCCTGCTCCGTCTTCTGCTCGCGTGGCAGACCCTTCGCGCGGCAGACCCTTCGCGCGGCCAGGGCGGCCCAGCAGCGCCACAGACCGCCCGTGCTCTGGGCCACTGGAGCCCCGACGGCCCGCTGCCCCCGGGGCTTAAGTCCAGGTTGGGCTGTGGGCACCGCTGGCCCCGAGGTCCCCCCCGACTGCGTGTCCCCTGGTCCCCTCTGCGTGTCCGTGCCCGGGTCTGTATTTGCTTTTTCCGTGACGAAGTGACGCTGCATCTCCGCACACGTCGGTTTCGGCAGGGACCCGCCGCGCACACGGCGCGTTCCCTCCTGAGGACGCGGGTCAGAGGGGTCTAGGACCCCCGCGACCCCCTTTTAACTCGGTCACACCTCTAAAGTCCCTCCAAGTACAGCCGCGGTCTGAGTCCTGGGGTGCTGCGGTGTCTATGACTCGCCCTCCGCGCCCGCAGCGCCCCCAGCGCATCTCCGGGCGCCCAGCAGCCCCTGAATCAGAAGGTCCAGCTCGCCCCGCCGGTCTCCCCTTGTCTCCGGGGCAGGTCCCGGGCGGGCAGCTTGGGGGCCGCTCACTGGTTTGGTGCGCTCTGCCCCACCCCGACTGTGCGCCCCCTGGGCAGAGCCCGGGCGCAGCCCCCACTGCGTCCTGAGCCTGGCCCGCCAGCCCCGGCCGCTCCACGCCGCCCGCCTGGGCCGGAGAGAAGGCGCCCTGTGGCGACGTTCGCGGGGCGTTGCCAACCACCCCTCTCCGGGCGCGATTCCCGTGTTCTGCAGCCGAAAGCGCCCCGGGAGATGGCCGCCCAGGCGCCAGTCCGCCGGCCTCCTCGGGGCCGCTCGCTGGGCAGCGTGTGGCTCACGGGCGGGCTCAGAGGAGCGCCCCCGAACCGGCATGCGCTGCCCAGCGAAAGTGCCCACCGCCGGGGACTGTCCGGGTCCGCGTGGGGCTGTGGGGCCTGGAAAACGCGCTTCTCCGTCCTCATGCTCAGGGCCAGTCCCGACTGAGGGTCCCGCGCTGACCCTCCCGACCCGCCGCTGCCGTCACGTCGCGCCGCACCCCCAGCACGTGGCAGGGCCGAGCGCGGGCGGGCGGGCTGGGGCCCCAGAGCAGCACTGGGCGGAGGACCCCGCGGAGCCGCCAAACCGCCGCACCCACGCTGCGCCCCACGCTTCCGAGCAGCCCCCGCCTGCCCCCACCGCTTCCCAGGGCAGAGCCGCCCCAGCCCCGGGGTCCGCTCCCCCGGGCTCGCCCGCCTCCTCCCCGCAACGGCTGAATTTCCCGCAGTTGCAAAGAACAAAGATAGAATGGGCGTGAAGTCATCATTCCCGATGCATGCGCAGACTGCATTTTGAGAACAATAATGTTGATGAAAATTAAGTTCTCTGCCAAAATAAAAAAACGTAAACCGTTGTTTGAACGTGAATTTTGGCCAACATTTCTTTGTGAATGATTAAAATCAATAAAAAAACCACACTCGGAACTGCCAAAGGACAAAAACAATTCATAAGTTAATTTCTGCTTCATCAACTTGGTCATCTTGGCTGGGCGCCTTGGTCAGCAGTGGCTGGAGACGGAGGAAGACGGGCTTGGAGGAAGAGGGACGCGTCTTTTCCAGCCTGTGCGCGCGCCGGGCGACTGCAGATTTGATCTTATTTATAATGGTCACCGGGCACCTAGAGGTTCCCAGCACTTCCGGGGGCCTCTGCGTACACTTGGGGACACAAGGGTTAGCTCGGGGTGATGGCAGATGGCCCTGAGGGTGGGCCCAGCCTCCCTCTCCGGGAAGCGGTCAGGAAAGCCCCGTGTCTGCAGCAGCTCCCTGCGGCCAGCGGGCTTCGGGTCAGCCCGGCTTACCAGCTGTCCACACTGGCAGCAGCAGGGCTGAGCTCGCTGGCTCTGGAAGCTTCCATGCCACTGTCCAACATTCATTCTCAAATCCAGGCTTCTCTCTTCGTCCACCTGGGGGAAAAAACGGTGCTCCTGGGCCTCCCTGGTGGCGCAGAGGTTAAGTCTCAGCACTATGAAGCTGTCTGCAGCCACTGCAGCACGAGTTCGATCCCCGGACGGGGAGCTTCCCACAGGGCACAGCAGACCCCTCCTGTCTCCCCGCTACTCCTCTCAGCAGTGTACCTCAGTAGATCCTACTGTTCTGCTCCCCACTCTGTCTCTGGTGAGTCCTCTCACACCCCGCCCCCCACACCTCTGGCCTACACCCCCCCGTTCTTGCATGCAAAAATAAATAAATCTTTAAAAACGGTGCTCTCTCTGCAGCGTTTGCTAGGCCCCAATGTTAAAATTTTTCATTCTCCAGCAGCCCACTGAGGCAGGGACTGCCGTGATTGCCAGCTGCACTTAAGACGAGGGAGACGCCCATATCTGAGTAACTTCTCCAGCCACCAGCACAGAGAGCCAAGGCAAGGCGTGAGGTCCAGCAGACAACTGGGGCAGCCCAAGCGCTCTGGCCTTGTGGCTCAGATTTTAAAAGACCAATTGCCTAAAATGCCTTTTTTTACTTTAGCCCCATGATGTCATGAAGGAAGAAAATATCTTCGGTTCACTTCTGCAGATGATGTCACCGCGATCCAAGGGCCGCCAGCACACCCTCCGAGCAAGCTGGCGCCTCCGCCCGCCCTTCCGTGGCCAGAGACGTGTTTTTCCATAAGCAGCAGCCTGCGGCTCAACATTTATTAAAAACATGCTTAGTATTCTGCACAAATCCCTTCTGTGAACCCAGACGCGATCCTGTTTTACTGCCCCGGGCGAGCACCGTCTTGGTGGCCGAGGCAGCCCCGTGAGCTGGGGCGTGGCGCCGAGCGCCTTCCACAGCAAACTTTAATTGGGGGACAAGGTCATCTTTTAAGCATAAGGTCTTTTGCAAAATTAAATGATTTGACAACACGGCTGTCAGGCGGGATCCTCTGCCCGGCACATTTTCCTCTGGAAGCTCCGTGAATGTTATCAATGTGAAGCTCACTTGAGAGAGCATTTTTCACGGGAGCAGAAAGCCAAGGATAATAAAACTGCAGCGCGGCGTAATAAGCCCCGAGCGCGAGGCCGCGTCCCCTTTCCTCGGCTCTCGGAGGTGATGGTGTCGCCCTCGGGGCCCCAGGAAGTCCCTGGGAACCGGCACAAATGGCGGCCCCAGACTGTGTCTGTGTGAGGAGTCGGCTCTGTGTTGGCAGGAGGGAATCCTTGAGCTCCCTCGGAAGCGTCCTGCTAAGTTCCATCTGGAACGTGAAAAGACTCTGGCTGTCCCTTGCCTCTCTGGGCGGGATTGTGCAGGGGAATCCAGGCTGAGGGCAACAGCCTCTGACTCCACGGGAGGCTGGGGGCCTCTGCTCTTAGCGACTTTGAACCTCCAGCCTCTGACACGGGACATTCAGGATAACTGAAAAGGTCCAAGACCACCCTGCCCTCAAATACCCCAAGCCCCTTCCAGCTCAGATACCCAGAGCTGGCAGACAGAGCTGATCTGATCTGCAGGGAGGTATCACCCTAAGATCCCGATAAAGTAGTAGCCCAAATTTGGCCCAAGTGTGAGACTTTCTCCGCCGCTACTGAGTTATGCTTTCTGCATCTTCATACTGAAAAGCCGTTGACACTTAGATCTTCTCAAAACAGCTCACAAATGCTTCAGGAATGGGGGTGAAGGAAGATGAGAAGGGGCGGATGATGTTAGGAAGGGAACTTTGCAAGCCCAACTTTCTCCGTACTGGCCTGGGGAGCAGAATAGCCTGACATGGGAGGTGGTCTCAGAAGAGGGAAAAAGAGGAGGCGAATAGGAGCCCCTCTTTCCTCCATCTTGCAGGTGGGTGTCAGCTACGTAGTGGTGCCAAGTTTGCATCTCACGATCCAGCATCAGGTGCTCCGCTACTTTTCCTTCTCCCATTGGCTGCCAGGGAACCCAACAGGAAATAAATCAGCCCCAGAAACTACTAAGAAGCAGGTGATACCAACACCTATTCCCTGGTCCAGAATTGCCTAAAAGCAAGGCCTCTCCTTGCAGTCATACATGGTTCCGGACAAGGGTTACAACTTGGATTCAACCCCCCTTTGAGCTCCTCTGTTTCATTAGTTAGCTGGAATTTTTTAAGTGCTACTTAACTCAAGTTGACATAGATGTACAAAAATACAGCTCACAATTTAAAAATCTGGCAGCAAATACTCGCAAGGATGTATTTTAGGGCTCTGACGGCAGAGAGCAGCACCGGCAGCCCGTCAGTGCAGGGACGACTCTCAATTAAGACATGTTCATGAGCTCCTAGTGCTAATGCAGTGTCTAGTCTGATGATGCTGAAGCGTGGACAAACATTAATAAAACCGAAAATGAAATCTTTTTACCACTATAAAAATGAGATAAGTTGAAAATTAAAGCAGTCGTGTTTAGCTTCCATGTGTTATTATTACATGCCGTTGTTGGATTTAATACTATGGGTGGCGATACTGTTTCACGAAAACCAGCTTGGGGTTCCTCGCCACTGCACAGGTCTCCCCTGGGTGAGCCTCCTGGGGGCCCCAGCCTCCCCGTAGGCCCTGGACCCCAACGGCGTGCATCCGTGGGGAGCAGCAAAGCCCAGACGTGTTCAGAACAAAAGGACAAGAAGAGATGGAGATAAAACATGATCTGAAAGGAGATGGCCTGGGGCCTTACCCCAGTCTCATCAACCCTGACTTCCTCATAGCAGAGGGCATCACCGCCGAGACACGAATCCCAAGAAAGCTTAATCTTTCAGAAAGACATTTCTTGATTCAAAGATGTTGGAGAAGCTGATGTCAGTTTGACCCCCCAAGCTGATGAAAATTACAAACTCTGGAAAAAAAGAAGGCGCTGTAGATCGGCCAACACGTAAGCCATCTTTTCTGGGTGAGGGGCTTTCTTCCCACGCCAGACCCTTCTGCACCCCCCTCCACCTAAGTGAGGACAGTGGCCCTAGAGGGCGAGCGTCACGGCAGTGGGCGAGGGCCCAGAGACAGCAGGAGACACGAACAAGGAAACTCGGGGGATTTGATGCTCCCAGTTCTTGCAGCCACAGCCAGTGTGCAGGGGAAGCAGCCCGCTCCCGGCCAAGTGAGCGCAAGTCCTCGCAAAAAGATTTATTTTCCTCTCGTCTTATTACCCGCTTTCAAAAAAATTACCAGGCATGCAAGGAGGCGACAAAAACAATCTGGCGCGGCAAAGCGCGCATCCCAGCAGACTTGCTGCGACACAGATGTTCCGAGGAGCAGCGGGGAATTTCAAATAACTGTGATTAGGGCGTTCGAGGCTCTAATGGGGAAGGGGGATGATCAAAATGCAAGAACAGACGAGTCTACAGACTGGCGTTTGTGTCTTCCTGATATTCCTATGCCTAAATCTTATTCTGCAAAATGACGGTGTTACGAAGGTGTTACGAAGCGGGACGCCTGGGGGGAGATTAGGTCTTAAGGGCAGGGCCCTACATAAGAGGCCTTAACCGGCTCCTGGGACTTTGTGCTACATCAGGCTACTGCCGTGAAAAACAGGTGTGATGGAGCCATTTTAAAGTAGGGTCGGAGCTGCCATAACAGAAAATGCTTATTGTCTTGTTTGTACTTGGCCGGAGACCTGTGATCCAGCCAGGGAGCAGACACTGTTTGCTTCAGACACTGTTGCTCGGCAACCCAGCGGGAGAGCAGACGTCTGATCACAAGGACAGATGATGGTGGACTTTTCCCAGAAAATAATAACCAGTTATGTACAGCTAAGAGTGGTTCCGGGCCTCCCCGGTGGCGCAGCGGTTAAGCCCTGCGCTGTGGAGCTGTCGGCTGCGGCAACGCGAGTTCAACGCCCCGCCGGGGAGATTCCCACATGGCGCGGCAGACCTCTCCTGCCTCGCCCGCTGCTCCCCTCAGCAGTGTGTTTCTGATCTGCCTGTTCTGCTCCCCGCTCTGTCTCTGGTGAGCCCTCTTGCCCTCCCATGCCTCTGGCTTGCACCCCAGCTTGTATGCAAAAATAAATAAATCTTTTAAAAAAAAAAAGAATGATTCAAGCTTGTTAACACTGATTAACCACTTACCTCATGCCCCTTTTTTCTTCCCATAAAACTCCCCACTTTATCCCTTTGGAGATACATGGTAGGTTTCTACCTAAAACCGTGTTCCTTGAATGGTAAATTTTTACTCCCAAGTGAAACTCAATTACCTCTCATTTCGGCTATTTTCAGGCTGACATGGTGTAAAGATGGCCAGAGAAGCAGGTGTTCACATGGTACCGAGTCTGCTGGGGCCTCAGCCTCGGACTGTCAGGTCCTAGCACTGTGGGAAACACATTTCTGTTGTTTACAAGCCACTCCGTCTCTGGCATTTTGTTTCAAAAGACAAACAGACTAACAGAGAGATGGAAATTCTAAGAAAGAATTGAAAGAAAATATTAGAAATCAGAAACACCATAACAGAAACGAAAAACGGTTTTGATGGGCTCATCAGACTCAACGCAGCAAGAACAGACTCTGTGAGTTTAAAGAGATGCTGGTAGGAGCTTCCCAGAGAGAAAGGGGAACTAAAAGGAAAAGGAAAAAAAACAGAGAACTTCCAAAAATGGGGGGCAATTTCAAAAACTGGAATAGCAGAAGGAAAGAAAGAACTGAGCAGAAGAACCGTGAAGTAATAATGGTCCTGAGAAATTAATGACAACACCAAGCACCCAGGAAACTCAGAGAACACCAAGCAGGATTATCCCCCTAACACACACACACACACACACACACGTGCACACACAGGCATAGTATATCCAAGTTACAGAAATAAAAGACAGAAAATCTTGAATGAAGTCAAAGGAAAAATATATCTATAGAAAAACAGGGATAAGAATCTGTTTCTCAGAATGAATCGTGCACATAAAAACAGATTAGAATGAAGCATTTCAAGTGCTGGAGGAAAAAAAAACAACCCTAGGATTCTACAGTCAGTGAAATTTTTCTTCTTCAAAAATGAAGGGCAGACAAATACTTTGGCAGACAAACCAAAACCAAGAATTCATTGTCCGGAGATCAGGCCTGCAAGAAGATTCAAAAGAAGCTTTCTCTCTCGGGAGAAGGACAATGGTATAGATCCGAAACTTGGATCTAAATTTTTTTAAAGGGAAGAGCATGAATGAAAGGAATTACTGAAAGTAATAATTTGTTCTTATTTTTTAATTAATCTAAAAGATAATTATTTGTTTAAAAGAATAATAGTATTGGGTGATTATAACACACAAATGACAGCAAGGCAGCAAGGCATAGGAAGGAGGAATTAGGAATAATCTATCATTAAGTGTGGGTCTGCTAGAATCCAAAAGCTGCTTAAGTTGACATTTTGGCTATGCAGTTTCTCGGTACAAAGCTCATTAGGCCAAGTCAACCAATCAACCATTGACACTGCAGCGGCGTCTCTCAAGTTAAACCAGAGCTGGATGCTGAAATCTCCTAGGACATGAATAGACATCACAAGGCCTGACCAGGAGCGCTGGGAGCCGTTGACTAACAGAACTTTTCACCCCAGAGAATTACCAGCAGCATGCCTTGTTAACAAGACTGGGGCCTGGAGTGAAGGCCAGAAAACTGGTACCAAACTTCAACACTGGGCCATAAAACTGGGCTATAAATTTAATTCAGAATCGCAGACTCCTCTCCCCAAAAGTTTAGATAAACATACATCCCTTCCTCCTAATTATTTTCTCATCCTCTTACCCTGACAAACTGACTCTGTAAAAAAACTAAAGGAAAAGGTCAGGTTCGTCCTTCTTGGCAGCCTCTTGCCAGAACAGTTTGCTCCACGACTCCCGCGTACCGGTGTGGTGTTGCCTGACGCAACTATTAAATGCTTGTGTACTACACATGCCACTTAGAAGAAACATGTATATTACAAGTACTAGGGCAGCCACTAAAACCTTTTTACAGAAATAAAATTTACATACTCAAAGTAGAAATGCTCTATTAAAACCAGTGGTGCCAGAGATGGCAAAAGAGGGGAATAAAAGAAACAAGAATAAATTGTATGAATCAGAAATGGTTTTCCAAAGTATAACAATAAAGTGAAGGGTCCAAGAAACTACTTAAAAGACAGAGACTGCCGGATGACATGGAAAAAGACCTTCAATTCCATGTTGTCTACAAATGAAACCCACATTAAGTATACAAACTCAGACAAGTTAAAATTGAAGGCATGGAGTAAAGCATATCACACCAACACTAATGGGAATAAAAGCTGGCACCATTATAATAATTTCAGATCTCAGAACAAAGAATATTAAAAATAGTAAAGAGTAACATTAGATAATGATAAAGGAGCTAATTCTCTAGGGAGACATAACAATAAATCTGAAAATGCAACATGACAGAGCATCAAAATACGTGGGGCAAAAAACTGATAGAAATGAAAAAAGGAATGGACAGCTCCGCTATTATAATTGGAGGTTTCAACAGCTCTGCCCATAATTGATAGGTCAAGTGGGCAGAAAATCAGTACAGATATAGATAATCTGAACAGCACCATCAATCACCTTGATGTAATTGACTTTTTTTTTTAGAATACTTCATTCAGCAATAATAGAATACGCATTTTTCTCAAGGTCCTGTGGAACATTCACAAAGGTAAGCATCATTCTGTGACTTGAGAAAATACCTTAACAAATTTCAAAGACTAGAAGTCATACAATGTATTTTCTCAGACACAGTGGAAGTAAAGTAGAAATAAATAACAGAAAAAAATAGCAAATATTTAAATATTAAACAACAAACTGCTAAAAAATAAACCTGTAAAGCAACAGGAAGTCTCAGAAAATTTTTTAAATATTTGTTCAAAATGAAAATGCAACTTAGCAAAATTTGTGGAACTCAACAAAAACATCAAAGAACTAAAATCAAACAATCCGAAAGTTAGCTCTTTGAAAGATCAATAACATTTAATGATCTCTAGTCAGGTTAATGAGAGGAAGGGGGAGGGGAGAGAGAGAGAGACCAATGCAAGAAAAAAAAAGTGAGGTCATTCATCACTCCTGGTCCCTATAAACAATCCCCTGTCCCAGTATTTGATAATTTACATGCATTTCTTTAAAATCACGAACTACTGTAACAGGGTGGTCCCCAGGAGAGAGGGTGTGTCCCAGGTTCCCTGTCCCACCCAAGGTAGGGTGGAACTGAGCAGGACATAAGAAGCTTGAGGACACACATAGAGGACAGGACACACAGAGGACACACAGAAGACAGGAAGAGACAGAAGAAGGATGGAGCCAGAAGAGGCCCAAAGAGCAGAGAGACTTGCAAAGAAGCTGCACTGGCCTGGACTGGTTGAAATAGACGTGGGTGAGAGACCCGTGGGGAGGTTAACGATGGCTGTGTTGATTTTGGTTTTGATTTTGTTCTGTTCCTCTCAGAAATGTCTGACTGTTCCTGACCCTTTTGTATGGGTCCCTGCCGAAAGGTATTTTGGTTCCTCCCAGAATTGTCTGGCTGCTTCTGACCCTTGTGTGTGGGTCCCTGCCAAAAGCTGTTCTAGACTAGTGGCAGGCTTTCGAGACTTGCTCTGGGCCAATCCCGTTCGGGTGGACTTGTACCCACAAGGAGTTGGATAACATTGGGTGCCTGACTTAGAAAATATATTCTTTTTCTTCTCTGTCTTTTCTAATTGTATTAAAGTCTGGTTTCCATTTAAGGTCCTGTGTGTTTTGCATTGATGCGGCGGATGGCAGAACCCATTTAGACCAGGGCAGGTCTGGGGTTTCGGGGGTGCCCTCTCCCTGCCCTATAACACTACCAAACCACACAAGAAGAACTAGGCAACCTGAATAGCCTTATATCTATTTTAAAAATTGAACTACTAACCTTCCATAAAACAAGGCACCTGTCCCAAACGGCTTCATTCACTTATTCTACCAAAAATTTAAGGAAAAAGTAATACTAACTTTCCATAATATCTTCCAGAAAATAAAAGCAGAAGGAATATTTCCTACTCACCTATGAGGTCAGTGTTGCCTTAATATCTAAACCAGGTAAAGAAATTAAGAGAAGGGAAAACTCAGATCAATATTTTTTATGGATATAGAAGCAAAAATCCTGACAAAACATAACAAAACAAAACAAATCCACAACCAAGGGAGCTTTATTCTAATCATGCGAGACTGGTCCAACAATCAAAAATACATCAATGAATAAATACAATCCTCCTTATCAACAGACTTAAAAAAAATCATTTTATCATATCAACTGATAGAAAGGTATTTGACCAAATCCTATTCAAAATAAACTCTCAACAAGATAGAAAGAGATCAATATCCTCAACTTAGTAAATAACATCTATTAAAAACCTAAAGCTAACATCGTACAGAAGGATGAGAACGGTGCTTCCCCCTAAGATCAGAAAGGCAATAATACCCTCTCTCCCACGCCTATTCAACATTGTCCCAGAAATTTTAGCTGGTGCAAAAAAGAAAGAAATGTTTACAGGTTAGGAAGAAATAAATAAAACAGCTTTTATTCACTGATAATATTAGCCATGTAGAAATGCCCAATGAACACAGCTCCAGCCTCACCCCGACCTCTAAGCCATTCTGCAATTTAAAAACACTAGCCAGGGCTCTTTGGAGAAATGGTGGACTCCGGGGCTGAAGTAAGAAATACACAAGATGGGGCCTCCCTGGTGGCGCAGCAGTTAAGCGCTGCGCTGTGGAGCTGTCGGCAGCGGCGACACGAGTTTGACGCCCAGCCGGGAAGAGTCCCACATGGCGCGGCAGACCTCTCCTGCCTCGCCCGCTGCTCCCCTCAGCAGTGTGTTTCTGACCTGCCTGTTCTGCTCCCTGCTCTGGCTCTGGTGAACCCTCTCACCGCCCCACGCCTCTGGCCTGTACCCCAGCTTGTGTGCATAAATAAATCTTAAAAAAAAAGAAATACACAAGATGAGCCTAGAGGGTCTTGAAGTGCCAAGATGCAAGACAATGCCAAAAAATAATAATAATTCTTTATAATAGTTAAGCTAGCTCAAAACAAAGTCGTAGGAACCAACTGGAAGAGCTCCCCAAGGCCAAAGCTGGACCAGTTTGAGCCACACAGTGTGAAATAAACCTCTGTGAGTTTGCGCTGACTAGATAAACGGCTGGGTAGGTTCACGGGCGAAGAGACAAGCCCCTATGGAAGAATTCCCAGTACTCTCGGTTCCATCCTGAGAGGGTGGCCTCTCTCCCCTCGTCCTTCCTTCCCCTCCTCTGCGCCGGCTCCTAGGCCCCCCGAGGCTCGGCTGTCAGTGAACAGCGCTGCAGAGAACAGGCAGGCGCCCTTCAACCTGGCGGTTCTGCAGTCTTTGGGTCCATCTCTCTTGAACATTATTAACTGTGGGCTGTTTATTCAGACTTTTTTTTAAGATTTATTGATGTATGCATACAAGAAATGGGGGGTAGGCCAGAGATGCGGGGGTTGGGGGGGGTGAGAGGACTCCCCAGAGACAGAATGGGGAGCAGAACAGGTGGATCCACCGAAACACACCGCTGAGGGGGCAGCAGGGAGACAGGGGAGGTCTGCTGCGCCCTGTGGGAAGCTCCCTGGCTGGGGATCGAACTCGTGCTGCAGTGCTTGGCTATAACTTCATAGTGCTGAGACTTAACCCCTCACACCAACAGGGAGGCCCTTAATTCAGTCTTTTTTCTCTGCAGTTACACATGTGTGATTTTTAAGGCTATTGTATGTTCTGAACATTAAGAAAATGGGTAATTTCAGCCAGAAATATCATCTTAGCCAAAGCTAGTGGTAAATTATTTTTTTAAAGCTACTAAATAATTCACCCTTAAAATATAGAAGTTGGTTTCTACCCTCTTTCCACTCGAAATAATTTTGATGTAAAACGCTACATTTCCTCTCATATGTGCGGAAGGAGAATCAGAACCGTCCATCAATGAGCTGCGTTTGCTGAAACCCGCACACGACCAGCAGGAAGGGGACGGCGGGTCCCCTCTGCCTCGCTCACACCCGCCGCCCTGCACCTGGCAGCTCTCGCAGATTTGATAAGGTTGACTCTTTTCCATTCTCATTGTTTGATCAAAAATTCAATCTTTTTTTTAATAATGAATATAAAGAGACTTTATCTGACTTGTTCAAAGTTTATATTTGGTGAGAATAATTTTCTGCTCTTTTTCATTACCTTGTCAATAATTAAATCTGACTAATTATAAAATTTAGAATAGCCTGTTTGCAAATTTCATGGATTCACACTTGAAAGACGTCAGCTCAGTTTCATTGTTTCCAGATTATCTTTTAACTTAAGCGAAGTTCCCTCCCTGAAGAGGCTCATGTGTCATTTTCTGCTGTGATTTCTGAGTCCCGCTTGCCTCTTCCTGTTTCCACAAAACCATTTTTGACTTACATGTATTCTCCATCATCTAAAATAATACTTCAGCTTATAGCATACACTTCAGGTTAAAATATACATTGAAATGCTATTTTAAATGTAAAAATTTGAACATAGTTCTGGCAAAAATATAAATATCTGAAATATGGCTATAAATGTATGAGATTTGACCATTTACCGTTGATACTTTTGTAACACTTTCCATGTATTTTCTCCAAAAATGATGTTTCTTTTCCAATAAACTGCTTTTTTAAAGATCAAACACAAATGGTAATAAACAAGGATTTTAAATCTAATATCAGCAAAGCTATACTTTCATAATGTTTTCAAACTATAACTCAACCTCAATTAATATTTTTGTGGGAATAAAACTGCTCCTCTCAGCTCCCCTGCTGAAGTTCGGGTTCTCGCTGACTCTGCGGGGGGCTGACCCGCCCCTCCCAGCAGCCCAGCCGGCCGCCTCCTTTGCTCTGAGAACACAGGGAAGAAGTGGGGGGTCACCTGGGGCGCAAATTTGTTGGGCACGAGGTGAGAGACCCGGGCTGAACAGCGGAGGGCGGGGCGCTGTGTCCCCAGATGTCTGTCCACGCACAGCCCGGTGCCCGTCCCGAGGGGCCCGCCCGGTGTCCTCCCGACGGGGCGCGCCAGGGATCTGGGCCACGCACCGCAGGGCGCAGAGGACTCGCGGGTCGGGCAGAGCCGCGGAGCAAAGCCCCCAGCGCACAGCCGGGAAGACGCGGTCACGGGACGCGCGGCCTGCGGGGACAGTCGGGAGAAGGGGGAGGGGCGTGAGTCCATCCACAAGCCCCTCTCCGGGCGTGGCCGTGGAGGGGCCGGATTCGGCGGTCACCAAGGGAGGAAGCCCAAGGCCTGGGAGGGAAGACGGAGGAGCAGCGATCAGGAGGGGCCGCGGGATTGCTGAGGCCTGGGAATGTTCTAGCCAGGGGGTGCCCGCGGTGTCTCCCCCAAAATCTGTATGTGGATAAAAGGTTTAAGGTGATGGTCCCTGAGGGTCGTGAGGTCATGAGGGTGGAGCCTGGAGCCTGGACGGGACCCCCACAGAGAGGCCCCAGAGAGCCCACCCCCCCGCCCCACCAGGTGGGGACACCAGGAGTCTGCGGGCCTGCGAGGGGCTGTACCCGGCAGGGACGCCACGGTCGGGGCCCCAGGCTCCAACAGCGCTGGTTGGTGCCGGCGCCAGGCCGGGCCTTGCACGCGGCAGCCCGAGAGCCCAAGCCGCCCCGAGCCTGGGGGCTGGTCAGCAGCAAATTCCGCAGCTGAGGCCCGGGCGCCCCACAAGCAGCTCCCCCGCCCGCCCCCTCCCCGTCTGCTTTGGAGCAGAAACGCCGCAAACAAAAGGCCACGTGTGCCCTCTCCTCGCAACCCGGACCTGTCCTCCCTGGGAGCTGGCGGGCCCGGGCTGTGTCTGACGTTAGCTCGGCAGGACGGTGCGGCCTCTTCGCGTCGCCGGCGCCCTGCAGTGACCTGCAAGTCCTTCCCCTCCACCTTGGGGGGGGGGGCTGGGAGGCGGGGACTCCGTGGCCCTCTAGCACTGGCCTGGCCCTGAGCACTGGGTCACCCCAAAATCCTCTCATTCTTAAAAATCTACCGGCTTTGGGAAGGTTTTCTAGCCTCTTAATGTTTATCATTTTTGCAGGTTATAGAGAAGAAATTTAAATTGCAAATGCAAGTAATTTGTTCTCGCATTTCCAGTGGGGCAGAACCGCACGGGCCATCTCTCTCCTTGTCGCCCGGGTGGACAGCGTGCTCTTTGGTGGACCCAGCTCCTGGATTGTCCAAATGAACACACATGACCAGGTTGCAGCGAATGTTTAGCTCACAACCCCCAGCATCCTACACGCAAGAAGCAGAGACCGTAGACTCTCCGTGACCAGAATTGCCGGCCAGTGGCCAGGCAGCAGCACCTGCCGGGCTCAGCCAGGGCTGGCGAGGCAACCTCCACGACCTCAGTGCCGGCTGGTCAGCACCGTGTGCTCCTGTGAGTGACGGGGACTCCCCGCTGGCTCGCGCAGTGGACGTCGCACCCAGCCCTACAGCGCGGGCGAAAACTGCACAAGCCAAACCTCGCTGCAATCTGGGAGACTGTCTGGTATTATTAATTTTTTCTTATAATTCTCAATATCTTTCTCAATTTCTCAATATCTTTTTATGGCATTTGGAGAACACTTTCAAAGCCCCCTGGCAGCTAATTTAATACCTATGAAGTCCCCGTAGATATTATAGAAAGATTGTGCAGCTTAGGGGATTAAGTACTTTGCATTTTATTACAAAGGTACAGGCTCAAAATATATATAAAGGCCTTATTATCTGAAGAATACTTTTCCTGTTTAAAACGCAGCACATATAATGGGTTATTTTAGAGGAGAAAATTATTACGTTAAAGCATGTCACCATCAATAAAATAACGTGTTTAAGTACAATTCAGAGATTTAAAAGTCAAGAAAATTAGAAAGAAAGTTCTAATTTCAGTATAAATCTACCCTGTATTTATGTAAAACTCCCTTTAAAGGAATTATTATTCACATAATCTTGAATTTCTTTCATTACTGTTCTCTACGCGCACCCCAATTAGAAGTACTGCTCTTGTTCTTTTGTATAAGTTCAAACCACTCCTCAGAGAAACTCAAAGTAAATACGTTTAATTAAAACTAATCTTCACAATCCCCACTGAGGCAAGATGGGGCGCGCATCACACTC
>PVIJ01017203.1:0-22564 GCA_004024925.1 Scalopus aquaticus
GGTGGAGAGGGGGCGGGGGGAGGGGAAGATAAGGGCACAAAATGGAATAGAAAAGAATACAAGGGACCATGGAGATGGTTCATGGTTGAATTGGTGGTGGGCTACCCAAGGGGAATACAAAATGTAAAAGACATAAATAACAATAATAAAATAAAAAATCAAAAACAAAAATACATCGGAACTCATGAAATGCAACAACAAAAAGAGGAAATAACGCAATTAAAAAATGGAAAGAGCATATGAATAGACACATCTCCAAGGAAGATAGGCAGATGGCTATCAGGCACATAAAAAGACATTTATCACTCTTGTTATTAGGGAAATGCAAGTCAAAACACTGAGATACCACTTTACACCTGTGAAAATGGCCATTATCCAAAAGACAAAAGAGTATTTGAGAGGTTATGGAGAGAAAGGAGCCCCTGTATACTGCTGGTGGGATTGGAAATTGATGCAGCCATTAAGGAGAGATGTATGGAGATTCCTCAAAGAATTGAAAACATAAATTCCATAGGGTCAATTATCCCACTTCTGGGTATTTACCCAAAAATACCAAAACACTAATTTGAAGAGATGTATGTACCTTACATGTTTATTGCAGCATTATTTACAATAGCCAAGAGCTGAAGCTGTGGGTCTGCTAATTCTAAGTGGCCTATTTGGCCACCATTTTGTTAACTGCAGTTTTGCATTCCTACCCAAGATCAGAACTGCCCTGTCAATCAGTTATAGGAGCCCAATCCTACAAGGTGCCTTTCATCTTCTAAACCAGGAAGCTAGATCACTTTGGGAAGGGCATGCATCAAG
Source organism: Scalopus aquaticus (assembly GCA_004024925.1). Lineage (NCBI taxonomy): Eukaryota > Metazoa > Chordata > Mammalia > Eulipotyphla > Talpidae > Scalopus > Scalopus aquaticus. The sequence goes on from PVIJ01017203.1 coordinate 808, forward strand.
AGGTATGACCGGGAATGCCGGGGGGCTGATGACGGATGCATAAACTTACTCCTGACTCATACAACATGAGGTATGACCAGGAATGCGCAGGGCAGGGGGGGAGGGGGGAGGGGGGAGGAGAGGACTGATGTATGACAAGGGACCCCAGAAGCTGCTCAGTGGAACACCTTATTGATAAGATCGAAACACTGGCTGGGGAATCTAAGGCTTGATCTCAATTACAATACCGAGTCATCAAGCAGAGAAGTGCATGGAAGGCAGACCCATATGCCCTGATGCTATAGACACTAAGATACATTTTTTTCTACGTTCACCCTTCCCCTTTTATCTTCCTTCCCCCTACAACTGATGCTGTGATTATTCTATCAATAAAAAGGCCAGGATCTTGCTCCTTGAGCAGCATCCTGCATTATGTAGCCTGCTCCACGACTCCCATGTATCTGAGTGGTGTTTGCCTGATGCAACAGGAGACAACCAAAGTGCCCATCAACAGATGAATGGATAAAGATGCAGTATATATACATAACCGAATACTAGTCAACCAGAAAAAAGGTGAAATGCTGCCATTTGTAATAAAATGGATGAAACTAGAGGATATTACGCTTAATAAAATAAGCCAGATGGAGAAAGATAAACTTGGTACGATTTCAAGCGAAGGGATGAACATATGAAACAAAGAACAAACTTTTAGACCATAAGACCTATTAGTGCTTAGCAGAAGGACGGTGGAAGGTGGATGGGTAAATTGTGTAAAAGGGGTCAACTGTAATGTGAAGGAAAGAATTGGACTTTTAAGTGGTGATCTTAGTTTATATACACACTGGTTTTAAATGATGCATACCTGAAACATTATAATGCAATGTTACTTCAATAAGAAAATAAAAATGAAGGAAATAGGCATACTGTTTATAGATTGACTACCTAAAGAAATAGACAGATGATTTCTGTGAAGATAGGTTGGGAGGGGGACTGGGGGGGCAGGGAGTGAAAGATGGTGCAAAGACAGATTTTTAAAATACTTTTCTGAATTATAGGCATCTATTATTTTATTGAAAAAGATAATAAAAGAAACTTGCGAACCAGCAAAGCAGAGAGAAAAAAAATATAGCTAACATTGTCTTAGGATCACCCATGTCCAGTTACTCATGCATATCTCTCACAGTAGAGACAAAAGCAACCGTCATGACAACCGAATTTTGAAGGCTATTCAGAATAAATAATCAACTCTCCTTGCTGTAAGTTCATGTTCCCCAAGCAAACTGGTGGTTATAATCTGACCTTCTCGGGTACCATTGTGAGAAAATGTGCTCTTTGAAAACAAACACACACAACAAACCAGTTTAATCTCCTTAAAACATGAGAATTGTGATTTAAAAAAAAAATGTTTTCTATATCATGTTTGAGCACCCTTTAAAATGCCAGCTGAATTCTAAAGCTGAAGGGATGGACCACGGACTATGTTGGGCCACTGGCTGCTCTGCAGCAGTATTTCCGAGAGAAAAGCAATACATGGGAAAGCCACCTGCCACATGCTCTTGAATCCTTGAAAGATGGAAAATGGAAACCATTTAGCAGAATTTTCAAGTGTCCCAAGGTCAAAAATTTTGGAAAAAAGGCTGAGTTAGAGTTCAACAAATCACTTTACTCGAAAACATATCAGATATACGGAATATTCAAATATGGTTTTTACAACCCAATCAAAAAATGGGCAAAAGAGCCAAATAGGCACTTCTCCAAAGAAGACATGCAGATGGCTAATAGGCATATGAATAAATGTTCATCATCATTATCATCATCAGGGAAATGCAAATCAAAACCACAATAAGGTACCATCTCACACTGGTGAGAATGGCTCATTAAAAAATAAAATAAAATAAAATAGGAACACCAAGCGCTGGTGAGGGTGTAGAGATAAAGGAGCCCTCTTACACTGTTGGTGGGAATGTAGACTGGTCCAGTCACTATGGAAAGCTGTGTGGCTGTTCCTCAAAACACTAAAAATGGATCTGCCATATGACCCAGCAATTCCACTCCTAGGGATCTACCCACACAAAAACAAGAATTTGAAAGGAAACCTGCACTCCTATGTTTATTGCAGCACTATTTACAATAGCCAAGATATGGAAACAAACTAAATGCCCCCAAACAGATGAACTGATAAAGAAGTGGTATCTATAGACAATGGAATACTACTCAGTGATCAAAAAACAAAGTCATGCCATTTGTCTCAACATGTATAGAGCTGGAAGGGGTTATGCTAACCAAAATAAGTCAGAAGAAAGACAAATACCAAATGGTTTCACTTACATGTCAAACACAGAGAAACCAAACGGTCAAAGACAACCCTTAAAAGCTGACCATAGATCTGGGCATCCCAGAGGGGAGGGAGATGGGGAGTCATTAAAACATGGTGGGGGATGGAGAGCACAACAAAATATGATGATGGATTATGATACTTTGGTGGTAGGAGGGGAGAAGTTCTGTATTGTCGAAAAAAATAACAAGGATGTGAGAAAAAGGTACCTAGTTAAAAAATAATTTAGAAAAAACAAAATGTTTTGCTAATCTCCATAATGGGGTTAAAATAGTAGGCAGTGATTTTCTTTTTGGAAAAATGAACTTTTTTTTTTTGTTAAGGTAATGTGGGTTTACAACACTGTATATAATTTAGGGGTATAGGTTCACACCTCTTAAGATGTGTGTTTACCACCCCATGTCCACCACCAAAGCATCCAGAATCTCCCACTACAGTCTATAGGGCCCCCTGCCCCATTTCTCCCTCCCACTCCTGCTGTGGAATCTAGAATTAGATCTGCAATTGGATTTCAAGGCTTTGTTTTGTCTGCTTCCTTGCTTTATATTTCATGTTAGTGAAATCATCCGATATTTGTCTTTCTCTTTCAGACATATTCACTTAGCATAATCCCTTATGGTTCCATCCGTGTTGTCACAAATGGTAAAATTACATTTTTGTCATCACTGTGTAGTATTTCCTTGAGTACATATACCACATCCCTATCCACTAACCCGTCATTGGGCACTTAGGTTGTTTCCATAGCTTGGCTGTTGTAAACCGTGTGGAATGAATATCAGAGCACACATCTCTCTTTAGTGTTTTTATATCCTTTGGCTAGAAACAGCAGTGGAATTGCTGGATTATATGGCAGGTATATTTTTAATGTTTTGAGAAACCTCCATACTATATTCCATAGGGGATAGATCAATCTACAGCCCCACCCTCATAGTAGGGAGTGGCTTTAAAAAAAAAAGGAAAATATAAAAAGGAAAAAAGTCCTTTATCTTTTTTAAATACAGTTGTCCCCCGCTATTGGAAAGTAGAATGCTAACAATTCAGTGTAATTTGGTAGGTTTTGGACTGGGAAAACTAGCAGCATTAATTTATATGGAAAAAATTTTGAGTAGTTCCAGACTCACCAGAAAATATCAAATAGTCTTTTCGATAACAAGGGAAACCTGTACCTATGTACCATGTATAAAAATTAATTCTGAATGGGTTTGGCATTTCGGTGAGAACCATATTAGATCGAACGGCTTTTTCTCAAGATAAGAGGGGCAGAAATAGCGACTCCTTAGACGGATGCCTCCCTGTGATGCTGATTCTCAGTAGATTAAGGACAGTGCACTCTTTGGAGACCCTACATCTCATGCACTAGCACAGCAGGGTTTGTTTCATGCGTTTATGGCTTGAAACTGGACTTGACCAGGAAGAAATTGCTAGCTCATCATGACTGACATAGGTAGAGTCCTTCATGTAAAACACACAAAATATTATATGAAAAGATGGGGAGGAATCAGAACGTTTCACGAAAAGAGGTGGGGAAGGAAGGGTTTTATCAATTGCTGTCTTGCCAGAGATGTTACAAAGGAAATACATTGACACAGGAATGGATGGGGCTGAAATCCAGTCTAGAACCCAGTCACATAATCCACCGGTCTTAGCCCACAGTTCTCACTGAGGTTCTAATTCATTGAGGCCGTTGTGCCATTTGAGGGCACTGAAGCAACATCTTGTCACACAATACCTTTCCAAGAGTGCTGAACTTAAAAGCAATTTCCAAACAGTTTAGACAGAACATTTGGCCCATTGCCTCAAGTCCAAAATCTACAAAGGAGACTTGAGGCTACCATCACATGAAGGGCAGTGTTGTTTCCACAGCCCCAGCCAACTTTTAATTACTCACGGGTCAATTATTTGACGGCTGGATTAGCAGACCCTCTGTTTCTTCCCTTTCACCCTTTCCTGTCTACCTTTGAAAGTCATTCCATTGCTACCAATCACTTTTAAATCACATTTGGAACAAAAATTAAATATAAATTGGGTGCCAAGAAGAAATATCCATAAATCAGCATTCAAATAAGTATTTCAAAGCCTGAGTATAAGCAGGCTTTGTTTATTTAGCCAACCAGCTTCCCACCCTGGTCTCTTCACTTTATACAGAGCTGGAATGCTCATTAATTTCATGTGGACATAAAAGTTGAGGAGAAAAATTAAAAAGCAGTCAAATGTGATTACTGTATTTTGTTAAAAGTGTTGATGGGGAAAGAAAGAGACCATTTCAACTAGCTGGCTACATTGCCTCTTCTAGTCTCACCCTGGCCTTAATTCGATTTCTTATTTTTAACATTGTAACATTTAAAACCCTACACAATCTGCTTATCACAAAGGGATTGTCTATAAGTAGACTAGATCTGAGTTGCATTTCTCAGATTGGCTTGCTCAAGACAATCAAGTGTGGAAGCACTGAACACCTACAAGGGGATTCTGAGTGAGTGGTCTCCACTTACCAAGTAGAAAGTCTAATGTCCAGGTGTAGTGTGTGTTGTGCCAACACTGAAGATACCAGATGCAGGCCAACACGTCAATAAAGTGTGCCCAGCATGTTGAAAACGGGAATGGATTAATTCCATGCCTGCGTCCACATCTCCCTTTGCAGTGAAACCCTGTTCTGTCCAAGTTGACTTCATATGTGCTTGATGAAATGATAAATGCATTCAGTGGTCCAAATTATGCATCTGGTTATTAAAATGGTGCCCCACAGCCCTATCCCTGTGAGTGGTTTTCAAATAAATTATTTTGGATGACGCCTGGTAGAAAAGACTGCCATTAAGTACAGTACATCCTTTTGAGGAATTAACTCAGGAAATAACTCACATAATTACTGTAAGCTTCTCTTCCCCTTTCACTTAACTTGACTGTGTTACTTGACTGTGTCAAGGCTACAACATGCTTCTATGACATGGCAACTAAATATCAAGGCATTTTAGAAGTACTGGCAGTTATGTGTTACATTGTTATCTCTAAAATTGTAAATGGATCTTAATTTCAGAATCATCTACCATTACCCAAACAGTATTTATGTTCACTTACAGAATTAGACATTAGGTCAATATTTTTTAAGGTCTTTTTCTTTTCTTTCTCTCCCTCTTTAGATTTTTTGGTAGTTCATCATGATTTAAGGTAGAGGTCACAGAATGCTTGAAGCATTCATTTGACCCAATTATAATGGAGTTTTTAATTTTCTTTAAATGTTTGGCTTATGTCATTTTTAAGTAATGTGCTTTTGAACTGGGATTTAAAAGACATAGAATTTGTTTTTTTCTCTCTTTTATCTAAACCACTTTAAAAAGGGCTGAGAAAAAGGTACTGGTTCTAAAGATGTGGAAAACATAAAAAGATGATTTTAAAAACATTTTCAATACACATACTACTAATTTGACTCCAAAATACATTTCTTCTTGAGGTATACGATGGAAGTACTTAATCTTCTTCAATCTTACTCCATTTAATGGTTGATGGCTTTTATATAAGTATCTTCTTTATATTATAAATTCCTTCCTAAATTACTCGTAGTGTATCCACCAGCAAGCTGCTCGAAAGTCTTTTGATGAATGTAGATGAGTAAGCCGGGTGATCTTTTAAATGAGTGCTGTTTAAAGTGTGGTTCGTATAGGGACAGCTTCAGCATCACCTGGGCACTTATTAGAAATGCAAGTTCATGGCCCTCACCCCAGAACTACAGCATCAGAATCTCTGGGAGAGGGGCTCAGTCATCTATGTTCAATAGTCGGGTACCAGGTGATGTGTAAATAAGGGCTAGCGATTATTGCCATGCTTGGAGCTGAACGTGGACACTCCTGCTGGATGTTCCTATTTACTACTTTAACAACCCTGCATAGACTATTTTCTAGATGAATCACTTTTCCAAAGTCAAACATAACGACCAGTGAAATCAAGGCAAACCAAAGGCAGAGCCTTCTTTGGAATAGAGACAAGTGGGTTCTTCTGGTGTAGGCTTACCAGAATGTAAAACTTTCCCTGCATAGGTATAACTTTTACTACTAATTCACAAATGCATTTATATAGCATGACACTTAAAAAATGTCAAAAGTCTATCATTGAACATTTGGTAGGGCAGTGATAAAACTGATTCAGATATAAATACTGCCTTTTAAACTTAATTATAGAACTCCATAGGTTTTGCAGACTAAAAGTGTACCTTCTCTCTACTTAAGACTATAATTAGAAGCAGAGCTATTCATCTGTAATCAAATTTAGAAAGGGAGTCAAAGTTTCAGTTTTCAGTCAGAGGCCAAAATTTGGAACAGAGAGCCAATACAGCTAAATTAAATTGAAAACTCAATGAGTTGGAGGAGGAGGAGATTTAGTGGGGGGTGCGGGGGGCGGCGGGGCAGAAAAAGACCATAGCTTTTCATAATTCTAACAAAAGCAGTTGAAGGGAATCTTACAGACAAGCTCTTGCTTGAAAACTTTTACAAAGACAGAATTTAAATGAGATAGTCTATGTGATATCTAAAGTTGCTCGTCTCTGAAAACATTTTAAAGTGGGACCCAAGCCCCCTTAGCTTTTCCCCACAATGCCAGAACTCATTCTTTCCAGAAGTAAATTGTACTGGTTTTTCAGTGTGGCTTTTTGTTAGACAGGGTGTAGAGGCCAAGAGGAGAATGAAAGGGTGGGAGCAGAAGGGAACAAAGGGAAGAGAAGAAACCATTTGTCCATTCCAGGGCTGCTGTTTGCTTTAGGGGCTCCCACCACTAAATTACCAACCTGGCTTGCCAGGGGTGCGTGCATGCTGGGCTAATGGGGCACAAAACTCAAGTCGGACTAGTTCTGAATGCTGCCGAGTGCCTTCCAGGCTGAGCACCTGCAGATGCTTGGGTAAACTGTTCTTCCTCAAACAGCTGTTCTCCACAGGAGTTCCAGCAAGTGCCCATCAGCTGGGACGGGGAGGCACTGAGGGGCTCCAGACGGCCCACACAAATCAAGTGTTCAGCGACCTTGTGGGAAATTCATTCCCATGGAATTGCTGTGGTGAAGGGATAAACAATACTGAAGAAATTCCTCTCAAAAGTCCTTAGAAAAATAAGGACTCCGGAAAGCTGACCCTGGCCACTTTACTTCCTTTGGGAAAGTATTCTTCAGGTCCCAAGATTAGGACACATTTTGTAATCAGTGAAAAGGAGAACAGTCATGGTAATAAGGGAGGGCAATCCCTGCCACCCATTGCCTACATTTCTACTTTTTGCATCATCAAGGGGAGGTCACACGAGTGAGCCTGGGATTCTGGGGCTGAGCTAGCCCTCAGCATCCCTCCTGCTCACTGCAGCAAACACACACTGCGTGAACAGTCTCATCTCAGAGAGGAGGAGGAGAGGTAGAGTGGGGATGACTCTGCCACCACAGCTCTAGTTCATCATCTCAAGTAAGCACACTGGGGAAAGTATGTTCTCAGTCCTTCAGATTTTTTTATCTGCGCAGTACCCTTTGTTTTAAATGGTCCTCTTTAGAAATTTTGACTTCTTTGGAATAAAGTTAAGTGCCCAACATGGGGAACTATTTCTTGCTCTCATTAATAAACTTTGACATAAAAATTCCTTCTAAACCCTGACCTCTCACCTTTTCTGTGGGGAAAGCTATTATTGCCTTGCAGGCCAACGTGAAGGCTGCCGGGAGCAAAGTGGCCTTTTCTCCACCCCACCCCCACCATACTCCCTTTCTCTATTCACTGGAGTGTGCTTTGAAACAGGGCTAAGGCGACTGGATATGAGGATTCCTTGACACAAGGTCAGAAACTGAGAAGTCTTGAGTACAGATTTCCTCACATAAAATTAAAGCTTCAGAATATGCCAGAAGAAACTGTTTTCCTTAGCTGCCCCAGTAGAAGGGCCGTACTAGCAGAAAGAGCATGGACAGGGTAGCCATTTGAGTTTTCAGGACTGGCTACAGCTGTTTTGCATTTCAAGGGTCAGCTGCTCAGAGCAATGTTTTTGGGGAGCTGTAGACAAATGAATTCATAACATCCTTTACATCTCTCAGTGCCTCCAGCCCCCTTCCTCCATTCCAAATCTGTCTACCTCTTTTTGGTGGCTACTTATTTTCAGCATGGAGACGGAAGATATACACAAGAGCAGCACCTTCAGAAAATTCTGTGGATGGATAGGATACACTCCTGGTATAAACCTTTTCCCCGGGAGTCTTTATGGGGGACAGGAGGTAAAGCTCTCGACTGCTGAGCACCTAGAGTCTGAAATGCCTGTTTCTCTTCTCTGAGTCATGCAGCGTTTGGGTTCAGCACTTTGCAAAGAGCAAAGCAGATGTCCAGGGTGGAAGAATGCATGCAAGACCAAAGCCAGTGATACTGTAATCCACCAAATGCCTGTGATGGAATCCATAGCTCCGCTGCTCACAAGTTTCCTCACTGAAGTCATTTCAGGGCAAGCCAACAAGAAATACTGAAATATGCAGGAAGAGCCCTGAAAGGCCGAGACACTGAGTTTTCTAAGCAAACAGCAACTACAGAAGGACTGTTTTCCTACAACAGAGAGGGCTCAAGAGACAAGACCTACATATGTGGGAAGTAAAGCATTGCACTTCACCAATGAACAATGGTTAAAGGGTCTGGTCACCAGTTCTACTGTGTGTGAGGGAGGGGGGTGTTCCCCACACTAATAAGCAATTTTTCACTACCACCGGGTGTCCAAAAATTTAACTCAATTCTAACTCTAGTAACTCTTCACCCAGAGATAGCATCAGATCCAAAGATTGAGGGCTTGGTCCCAAAGGCCTGCCCCTCCCTGACCCCCACTTCAGCGGCGAGTCACAAACCCAGGTTGTCACCTGCGCTTCTGACCTTCCTGCTACACCCAGGAGGTTCCAGTGACGTCCTTCATTTTGATTAATTTACTAGAGCAGAACTCAGATAAACATTTTACTTACTAGATCACTGGCTTTTCACGAAAAGGATATAACTCAGGAACACCAGATGTAATAGATACACAGGTCAAGGTATGGGAGACGTCACGGAGCCTCCATCCCTCTCCAGGCAGCTGCTCTTGCTGAATCTCCACAAGTTCACCAACCTAGCAGGGCTCTGCCCCCTGTTCTTTTGCGTCTTTATAGAGGCATCTTTACATAGGGGCTGCTGATGAAATCACTGACCACAGCTGATAGAACTCAGTCTCCTCCCCTTTCCCCCAGGAAGTCAGGTAGGGGTAGGAGGGGAAGTGACAATCCTCTAATCACTGCAACAGCCTAGACTCACAGCTTTCCAATGTAACCTCATTAACATAACAAGAACCTTTCCTGCTCTCATCACTTAGGAAGTCCAGGGGTTTGGGGAGCTCTGTGCTGGAAACAGAGATGAAGACTAATGATATATTTATATATTTCTTATTATGAATCATAATAGAACATGGTAAAGAAAAGAAAACAAAGCATCAAAGTAAAAGGCCTTCCCTAGCTTCAGTAACAACAGCAAGGTGTGCCATCTACTAATCATGAAATTGTGCCGGTAAAGGCAGGTAGAGGAAAGAAGCATCAGGCAGGTAGAGGTAATTACCTGGCAGGCAACAGCTGAGCCCTCTGTCTGCAGAGGGAGGTGGGCAAGACTGACAATCTGATGTCAAAGCGTGCTTCCTTTGCACCTGCACACACTTATTTAAGCAAAGCTATGCTTCGTAAAGTACTAAGCCCAGAATTCCCCATGCCTAATGGAAGATATTAGGTTTTAAAGACCACAGCAACTCTTCCCAGCACAGAAATAAAAGGAGCTTGAAGATTTGGGATTCTGATTTCCTAGTCACTATCACCTAGATAGTGCTTTCTTCCCACCTACTGCTTCATCCCACTGGCCTACAGCAGATGAAGTTTGGAGATTTAGACAAGCAACCAGTACCTGCTCAGTCTCATTTCAGTTTCTGCAAGTTTGCACTGGCCCTTAACCTCTAACTTCTCTGATCTGTTGAAGTGTCCTAACAAAGATCACAAAGGTCACTTGGCATTTGGACAGATGGCAATGTTCACATAAAAAACTAGCTTCATTTGGCCTACCTATGCCACAGATAAAACTTCTGCATCCATTAAATGTTCTTCTTGAAGAAAAATCAAATCAAAGAAACTTCTAGACTTTGGCTGTGCTTTGCCTTTGTGAACTGCAATGGGAATGAGTTCTAGTAGACAACTTGACATCTCCCCTCTCTGGTCACTCTTGCCGATAACTGTCCCACACCCTAGCTTCCCAAATGCTCCTAAACACTGAATCTTTTCCATACACCATTACCTATGCAGCTCTTACATCTGGTCACATACATATTTAAATAGTAAAGAGGTGTCTGAGTTCTGTGTAACAAATTAATTGAAGTCAGAGTCATGGGAGCCTTTGATCTATAGGCCATTAGTCAGAAGCACAGGTGACAATGGGAACTTGAAATTTAGTTACATTGTATGGTCCCCAGCTAGTGTTTTAAACACACACACAAACACACACACACACACACACACACACACACACACACACTCACTCACTCACTCACTCACTCACTCAGAATCAGACTTCCCTAAAGACTAGCTGAAAATAAATGGCCCTAAATTGCTGGGCAGAGTCATTACTGTACCTGTTGGCCAAAAGCTGGGACCTGGTTCCTGAGGGTGAGGTCAGGTAGATGGCCAGGTCGCCCCTCCTGGGGTGTGTAATGGTTATGCGCACAACCACGTGCTCCAAGTAGTTGACATGGCGGTTGGGGTTACTGGAACAGCCTGAAGCTTTGTAGATGGAGCGCACTGCACTGTTGGGGCGAATTGTCCTGCAACAGAGAGAGAGGGAGGGAGTTTAAGCAAAGTGCTTGATAGGGCTTGGCTGTGTCACCTGCAGGCTTGGGTAATTATACAATGTGTTACAAGGAGCTGGTTGCTGGACACTGACACAACCCTATCATCCAAATGATTGGGTCACTTAAAGGATAAACACTGGTTCGATAGTGAGAAAGATGCAAATGAGAGGAAGAGAGGAATTAAGGTTCATTTTATCTTCGGGCAGGTAGTGAATATCAAATATGCTTGATACGCTTTGGTATAACCTTGTTAAAACAGATTGCTGGGCTCCTGTTCCAGAGTGGCTGAAAGTAAGGTTGGGTGGATACTAGAAATTTGAATTTCTAACAAGTTTCCAGGTGACAGTCATGTTGTTCATCTATGGAATACACTTTGCAAACCTTTGATACAGGTCCTGTGGTACAGTAGAGACTTGGGGATAAGCATCTGCTTAGTTGAAATCCCAGGTCTACCATTTTCTTACTCTATTCACACTAGCTTCCTTCTGGGCTCCAGCCATGGCACCGAAGTTCTGAGATAATTCATTTCTCCATCCACCTCAGGAACATTACATGGTCTACTCTGAGCTTTTTTTTTTTTTTTTTTTTTGCTATCATGTAGTTAAACTTTCTTCCTTGATGGTCAAAGCTTGACTTTTACTCACTGACAAAGTCATTGGAACCATAAGAAAAATATGCCCCTCCACCTCTTAGCTGATTTTTTTGGGTGACCCCTAAACTGGTGGAGAGTCATTACTATACCTTTTGGTCCAAAGCTGGGACCTGGTTCCAGTTATTTTTATTTTCAGTATTCAATTATAATTGTTCTGCCTATTATATATTTTTTATTTAACTTCCCCACTAGACTGTAAGCTCCACAAGGGCAGGAAACTTTCCTTATGCCACTTTCTATCCCTGATAGCTAGCTCAGAGTGTGATCTCCAATAAATGCAAGAAAAATAGTTGAATTAGTAAATGAATTTGTGAATGAACAAACTAATATTCTTTCTGCTCCCAATTCCTTGTTTGTCAAATGGAAATAATAACCAAGTTGAATAAAGTTTTATAAGGAAACATACATTTAATAAGAAAACACACTGAAGTTTTAGCACTTGTGTTGGCTCATCACAAGTGCTCAATAAATACTGGTTGGCTTTTTTCTCTTAATTTTTTCTCTCTTTGCCTCAAGAGAATGGAATAAAACAAAAACAGTTTTGTACATTTGTTACAGATGCATCCATGGGGCTGGGGGGAGCATCACAGCACAGTGAATGCTATCATTTTCCCAGCCCTGACTTACACATAGCCACTTTGGACTCCAACTCCCAGCAGGCCATTAACTGGATTTCCAGAATGGGAAGCAACTGGGAAGAAGTGAGGTTGATATATATTTTGGAGGCAAAACAAAGGAGGGACAATTGGCAGAGACAATTGGAGAAAAAACATATGGAGAGGTGGTTACTGGGACTTAAGCATTTTGGCAAAGTCAGTGGAGGCTATTACCTCGAGCTTGTGGTGGATTATATGATACATATTGGATTTTGGGTCTTTCCTTCTGTTCTCACTTTCTGGGACCTACCAACCCTCTTTCTTGTGGTTCTTCACCAGAAGTTACTTAGACTTGTGGTCAGTATCCCAGCCATTTTGGGATGAGCCTGTTTGGCTGAGCATTTGCCCATGAGGGGATGGGAAATTTTCAGGGTTTTAAAGGAATACCTTCTCTTCTCTTCTCTCTCTATCCCTGCACATGAAGTAAAGATACTAAGAGTCTGCTTGCTTTGCCTTTGTGCATGCAGATGGCCAGACTCTCCCTTGAGATGTGAACCCTTTAACAGTTTGGGGTTCCTAGGTGCCTCTCAGTTGCCTGTTTACGCAATTATTTCTGCTTCCTAACAAATTTCCTCAGGAATTATAATGGTTCTAATTTTATGACAAACCAAAATTCATGTACACATTTTTCTGAGAGCTAGCTCTCTAAAAAGAGAGCAAACAGCAAAATACTAATAAGATCACTAAGATCGATCTTGTCCTTTTAATTTAGCACTTGGGAGAGCATGCACACTATTGTTTGGTAACCAGCACAGCTTCCGAGTTTATGCAGCTAAAACAGGGCAAGAGGCCCTGAAATCTGTGCAAACTATAATCTCATTTACTCTGAAAAAATTTTGCACTACTCCTTGGGGAACTACATAGTATATAGTTAAATTTCGGCCCATAAGGTTAGTTTTTTTGGAGAGTACCTGTACAACCAAATAGAAATATTGACAGAGGAGAAAACTTAATGCCCATCTCTAAGATTTGCCCTCAATCCCCTTTTAAGAGATGTTTTTAAACATCCTTGGGTTGTACAGTGTGGGCTTAATAGTTTAGAAACTTTGACATTCTAATATTATAATTACATTAGGAAAAATCTACACAAGCCTTTCGCTTTCACACGCAACAAAGAGCTGTTTTGAACACTCAAGAGAGCACTGGCCTACTCTCTCTCAGGGCACGTCATGCTCTCTGCTTGCAGCAAAACATTACTTGATCTGTCGGTCGGTGCTCTCCACACACACATGCTGCTGGGGAACAGTGGTCCACTTCTCCGCCTCCATCACCATGGCCTCTGCATCCATCAGTCCAAATCCATAGAGATGGCTCACTATGGAAAGCAAAAGGCTGATCAGTTTCATTGTTGTTAGGAGCAGCCTATGTGACATATGTTGAGTTACACTTTCAGGCCGTAGAGAACCCAAGTGCATCACTTGGGATCCTAACTTTGTTTCTAGCAATGATTAAAAAATAACACAAAGCAAACAATCACAGCAAGAAAGTAAGATGAATACATATTATTCCTTGATTATGTAACATGACTGTCTTTCATGAACTACTCCTACATAGCAGGAGCTAGTCCACATTTTTACATTTAATCTTCCCAACAATCTTAAGAGATTAGTGCTATTCTTCTCATCATTTGTGGATAAGAATATTGAGGAACAGAGAATCTTGGCTAAGACTGAATAAACAGTTCAGTTGTTGAACTGGATTCCAACACACAGAGTTTCACTCCAAGGCCTTAATGTTAACCAAATGTATTCAAGTGATAGCACTGTTAATTTTATAAGATAATAAGTTTTAAAGAGAAGTGAAAATGTATACAACTTCTCCTAGTACAATAAGAACTTACATGCAAGAAACACCAATTTTCTGACATATCTAGTATTTTGGTTGAATATCCCAGAAGACATAAATTATTACCTTTCTTTCAGAATCTGAAATATTTATTAAACCTTATGCATGAAATATTTGGAGGCCTCTAGACTTTTATGCCAGCTTCTTATACTCAAAAGTTATACTCAATGAGAAGACCTATTGATTTAAAGTTGAATATCACATATCTATTTCAGAAACTCCAATTACGTAGAAACATTGTAATGATACAGAAGGATATACTTGTTCAGTCCTTTCTAAAAATATTTAAAATACCAGTTGAATACTTAAAATCTCTACTTTGCATTAAACTGTCTCCTAATCTATATTTAACACAATCATATTTCTACTGGATTTGTTGTTAAAACGTTTTAATATTATAGTATTAATTATTTTATGCAAAAATTTCTATAGCTCCCTGTGCTTATGTATTAAATAGGTCAGCTGGAATTACAAGAATTTCTATGACATAGTCCCATTCTATTTTTATAACAATGTCCTCACCTATTCTTTAACTCCAGTAAACTCCTTCACAGTTCCTAGTTGCATCTTGCTTTCTGACTTTGCCTTTGCACATGCTGAGCCCTTGGTCTGGAATTCCCTCACTCTTCCTCTTTGGTGAGTTCCCAAAGGCCTATGCAGTTGACCTTATCTTTTTGAAACATTCTGACCAATAAATATCAATATTTCCTGAAATTCCACAATTTGTAACCAATAAACTTTTTTCCTTCCTCTATGTATAACTAATTGATATGTCAGTCCATCTCCCTTCTGCCCACCCATCCATGCATCCAGGCATGCATTCATCCGCCCATCCAACATTTCTTGAGAGCCTTATACCTGCCAGGCTCTTAGGCACTGCACTGTATCTTCAATTGGATTGCTAATTAACCCACTGCCAACATGTGTCATTTTGCCCCAACTGTATTATAAACTACATGAGGGCAATAACTGGCTCTTATATTGCTAAGTTCCATGGGAGTTAGTAGAAATTTACATATTTAGGAGGGGAAAATATAGCATTTAAAAAAGAAAAGTTGTGCTAGGATTCAGAAATACTGCTTTATTTTTGCTATTTGCTAATCTCATAATTCTTGACAGGTAATATAAAATATCTAACCCACAATTTTCTTGTTGTGGGATCTATCCTCTACCATTACTGCATTGATTAAATATCACTGAATGTCTCATGTGAGAAAATTTGTGTAAAGAACTAGATAAATGAATGAAAGGGTACATTATTATGCCATCCAACATTCAGCCTGAAAAGACATACTGAATAAAACTGAATAAAGCTACATTAAAATGGCAAGAATATATGTTAGACTTTTATGCATTTACTCTTGCAACTTTTATTATTTTTTTCTTGATTAAAAAATAATGTATGTTCATTGCAAACATTTTCAACACATCCAGAAAAAAATAAAAACTCATCAGTAACCTCATCAATAAATTAGCAATGGCTATTAATAATTCTGTATATTTATTTCTAGTTACATAATATTATATAAGACAATTTCTCCTAACTTAAAAAATAGAGTGATCCACATGTTACAGGAGAAATATCAAGTTTGGGTTTAAAGAAGCCAAATTGTACAGATCTTTTATTTAAGTTCATGCAAATCCTATTTTCTCATTTATCACGTAGCCAGTGCCTTAACATTTCATTATGAACAATCCTGTGACAGAATTGAAATTTTTGCCAAGATACTATGCCAAGCACTCTAACTCAACACAGTACCCACATACCACCACATTAGTATCAAGGGATTTTAAACTAGCCCAACTTACCATGGTATCTTAGTGGAGGGAAGTAGGGTGAAAGGTAGGAGTCGGGGAGGGAAGGAGAAGAGTAGGATGTTGCTCAGTGGAGGGAAGGGGGGTCAAGAACTTTGAACAGATGCAAAATTGGATGCCTGGGCTCGAGCTTAGCTGCATTTGCTCCTGCTTCTTCCCCCCCACCCCCAATAACTGTCAACTTAACAACCAGTTGGGCATAAATTCACACACAGAGTCATCAAATACAACCAATACTTCATGCCTGTTAAACAACCACTTGAGTTAAGTAGAAAAGCACCTTGAGTCTTTATGAAGGTCATAAATTTGTTTCCTTTTCAATTTAATTCCTACTCTCCTGAGACAATGTTCTTTCATGCAGCACTCAAAGTAGATATTCAGAAAAGAGGCGAAGAGCTCCAGTTAAATGAAACCAGTAGGTCAACAACAACAACAACAAAATGTATATTAATAGAATATTATAAAGTGAGGGAATTAGATTTGATCAAAGAAGTCCATTGAATCAATAATGGAGATTTTTTTCATGTTTTAAAAAACTGGGAAATACAAATTGTGATAAATGTAAGGAAAACATAAATTTTCTTTTTTGGGGGAGGTGATGCTGTCAATGTATCAACTTCATGTATTTTGACCGGCAATTATTTGTTTAGTTTTTGGTAAATGTGAATGAGAAAATAATTACAAAATGAATGTACTAGGGCAGATAAATTCCTTCAAAACATGGTATCAGCGGGGAAAATAGTTATTAAATAGTTTTGAAGCAGTAATAATTTTTTGAGACATAACTGACACACAATAACTTTTAATATAATATAAATTTTTCATACGCTACAAGCACCTACAAATGCTGATTATTTTATGGTGACCATTTGAGTCTAGTCTGCTTTTCCAGTCATGCTGTTACCATGATGTACCATAGGGGGTGTGATTTCTCTCTAGGAGGTGTGCAGAACCTGGCTGAGAGAAGAGTTTCTATAAATATTTGTGAAGTAAATGAATGTAACGGACAGAATTTTTCATTCACCGAGTGGCATAAAGTGTTTACAAGAGAATTGCAAGGGAATTAGGAAGTCTGTTCTTTTTATTACTTACTGTTGTGAAGTCACTACTAACCCTCACCATTTATTCAAATATAGAGCCAATATGCACAGTTAAGAAAATCTACAAATACAGCTCATATACCATGCAAACAATTTGTGATATGGTTATCCCCTAACTAAAGCAGTTTTATTAATACACATTTCTCACTTCAAACTGAGCCTTAAAATAATTTTATAATGATCAAACGACACACTCTCTGTGTAAGCACTATGTAAAATGCAAAATTCTATGCAGCTAGATAAAGTACTGTAACACTGATATGAATGAGAATCTAACTAATTCAAGCAGAAAATTTTATTTCTAAGTGTGGGCAGCAAACATTCAATCCCTAGTTTTAACATTAGTTAAGATGAAAAAAAATCAATAGAAAAATGATGTAGTAACAAGGCAAGTATTTAATATAATTAAAAGATCTTGACGCCAACTTGAAGTTGCTTCAGAAAGTAAATTTATTTCTTGCTAGAATGATGTTGGACAATCTTAATAAAGGGGATTTGAGAAATGTGCATGCTGTTGTATTTGTTTCATTAGGTTGCCAGACTGTTTATGCAGATAAGCTCAGAAATGGTCGTGGTTCAGAAGAATAGCTAATTTCTATTCCAGGGAATCCAAAGGCTTCACCGCTTGGCCCAGCCAGATGGACAAGAGAAAAGAAACACTGATAATGTTGTCCAGCAGGTATATTTTCATTTTCTGAGTCCAGAAGTGCTGAGAGAAGTTAATCTTTAAACACACAAGTAAATGACTGCATAGATTAAAAGCAGATACAGTTAATCTAAACAACAATTCTAAATGGCAGGCCTAAAAATTCAATTCTAAAGAAATGCTAGAAAGCTCAGCAGGGAAAAAAAAGGAAGTCTGTGAGCACAAGAAGCTATAAGCAGAGAAATTTGGAAGAGGTGAAGTATCTTCCCTGCAGTCAGCTATTTTAAATCTTTCTCTTTTTAATATTACATCGAATGAAAATTCATGATGATTCTAAAATGGCCATTAGTAAAGCTCTCTATACATACTGAAGGATTTGGTTTGTTAATAAAAGGTTCTTATTTGTAAGTTTTTTAATTTCCCGAGTGAGGCCGTTCTGCTCTCAGCTGTCTCGGGTTATATAAGACAACCCATTGACAACAAAGCCCTGTGTGAGGAGTCTCGGAGTAATTTTAAGTTTTGCCTATAACTTTAAAAATGCAATTAAGTGACAGCTATCCATTACTGAGTATTTCATATAAACACAGCCAATCTCTTCCATTGGGAAATCACTTCTCATGATTATTGTGGCTAAATGACTGGGCTTTGCCCAGTTGTCCAGATTTTAGCACTGAAAGTCCTGTGTCCCTGGGATCCCCTTCATTTCTGGGCAACCAGCAGTGTGATCAGCCTTGATGGAACTGAGGGGGTGATGTGCTGCTCTGATGGGGTGGCACAGAGCTCTCACAGCCTTCATATTAGCGATCTAGGGACTAGAGAGTGTCTAGGCATCCTGAACTTACATCTGTGTTAGTTCAATTGCACACCATCACCAAGGGATGAAACATGGTCGATAGATTAGGTTCAATTATTCGATCATTAAAGTGTCAGTACACTTCACCAATACAAGCAAATAACTTATCCCAGTAATTACGTGCAGCGTTACGGAGGACCTACCACGTATTCAACACAGTGAGGAGCCATAGAGAATATGATTTGTGTTCTAAGACACACCAAGGGGGAAGAGACAAGAATAACCGTATCATGTAACCAAGAAACAATGAAAAAACACTAAAATGAGTAATTACTGTTGAAGTGTAAAAAGACTTCAGAAGAAGAGGTAGAAATCAGTCATAGATAATGGATGATGCGGAGGATCCTAGGAGAGCCTGGTGTACGGGACGTGCGAGGTAAATGTTAGTCCAAATTTGGAACAGGCAAGATGACTCATGAGGGGAAAGTGATATCTAGACAGGGCTTTGGTGGACATGCAGGATGTATTTACTGGGAGATGCAGGGAGCCAGGGGCCAGTCCTGAGTTTCCTGGGTCTGCTTGTGATGCACCGGGCAACCATCAGCCCCGGTGGCAGGTGAGCAGGGTGAGGGTCAGCAGAGATGGGCATTAGTGTAAACATGGCAGGAAACAAGAGTGGGGGAGAACCATAAGCCAACCACCATGGCTGGGTGTCCTCTGCAACCCATCAGCCTGCTGGCGAGTCTCCCCAGTCAGGATAAGTAAACCACCAGAATAAAAGACAGTTACACAAATGCCTATGTTGAGAGGGGCTCCTTGATCTTAGGGTGGGTAGAAACTCAGAAGGGAAGATCAAAGAGCTTCCTACAGCTGTTGAGTCCTCACACCTTTGGGTTCTTTGATCCTCAATGTGCTGAACCACCTGATCTGAAATAACCACCAGGGACCCTTGTTCTCCAGCACCTATTATTATTCAAACCAGGCCGAAGGTGTGGCAGAGCAGGAGGGGAGGAAAGTAAGAAGGCGCTTGACACTTTCCTTAGCCACCCCAGTCCCATGTGAGTGATGCAGCACTCAGCAACTGTGCCTATTAAAGTAAATATGAAAGCTAAAGATGCAAGCATGGGATGTAAGATGCAGAGCATTAAAAAGTGGAAAGTAAAGCTCATCTGTCTCTGATGTCTGCACTGCCACACCTAAACAGCTCGGAGGGAGGGAAACTCCCAGAATCACCCTATTCTTCCCCTTTCTTACCTTTATCTGACATCTATCTTTTTTATTATGCACCTGTTTAGCTTTCAGTGTGAAAGACATGTAAGTTTCTCAGAGACAGCATCCCAGCTACAGCTACAGTGCTTTCTTCTGGTAGACAGTACAAAACACAGACTCCCTTGGGGCACGAAAACCTAGCAGCTGGCACCTGCCTTATTCTGCATGGTTTGTTTTTATTCTTCCCTTGTTCTTCCTAAAGTCTCAGACTCTAGTAACAACTGCGGCCAGATTCAAACATGCCATCCATCACCAGAGCTACTGAGGACTTGCATGTGGAAAGTTTCCAGACGCCAATACTTGGCCGTCTGCAGGGTCTGCACTTCAAAGCTCCTTTCGGGATGCGTTTGGTCAGCAGATGTAGGTAGTCAGACAGCTCCTCATTACAGACACACTGCCGTGTTCTTCTCCATGAACACTGCGCTTTATTATACATGGATGTATACATGCACAATTTATATTATAAATGCATATATGTGTATTTTTTATTATCATCTTACATAGTTAAGATAATGGCCTTCCCTCAGGGTTTTTTCCCTTTCTTCCATGGAAAGGAAAAAAAAAATCTAATGTTTTCTTTCACCATTCCTTTTTTATTTACTTCCACCATGGTTATAAGGAGCAAAAATTTGCTTTGGGTAATGGACTTTTTTGGAATAGAGGTTGGAAAACTATCTTGCTGGCTTAGGAAGACCTAGCCACATATTCAAGGTCATATGTATATCACAATTGTGCTTGTTTTTAGGGAACTAACATTGTTTGAAAAGAGATGAAAACAAAAAAAGAATGTACTTAGGAGGGCCTTTGGGTAAAAGGTAATTGAAGATTAGATTGACCATATGTCCTCTTCCCAGCCTAGATCTTCTTGGTGAAGAATTTGAGCAATAATTAACAGGCTGGGTTCTTGATGAGCCAGCAGACAAAATTCTTACTCATAAATTATTCAGAGAACTCTTTAGTTTTCCTTTCCTTTTGCTGTTTTGTTAAGTTCTCATAAGAGGAGAGAATAGAAAGTTGATATTTATTTCAAGTGAGAGCATTTTCATACTCAGTGGCTAATCGTAGTAGCAAAGATATGGTTATTTCATCCATCCAAACATTTATGGCTCGCCTGATGTGGAGCCAGTACCTACTGCAGACCTGAGGACTACAAAGAAGAGTGATTACACAGAAGGAATTAGTCCTTGCAACTAGGAATGTCACCCTCTCATCTGGAAGAAAGCTAACACTTATCCTTCAAAGTTTCAAGTACTGTCTTAGGATTCTCATATATATATATTGTTTTTCACTTAACACATAAAATTCAAATAATTTTTAAGCTTACGGGGAAAAATTCTACTAAAATCTCAGAAAACATAGATCATTAATGAGTACTGCATATTGCCTTAGAAGAAAAAAGACTAGAGTTTGATCTGAAATCTGTAAGTAAGATTTGGATTCATGAAGTTATAACTGGGGGAAAGTAATGAGAGCAGGATATTTGGAATGGTGGCTTCTTCAAGAAAGCTGTGTGGGCCTAAAATTACGTGAATTGATTTAATTCAGAGGCAATAACTAATCAGTGATCAAGGAAATGACATAATTTAATTGATATTCTAGAAAGATTTATCTGGCAATAGTGTATGGGATATGAAAGAGTCAGAGAACTAAAACAGGGAATTAGTGACTTCCATGCAGGCATGGGTGATCATAAACCAGGCTCTGGAAGTGGTGAATGAAAGGAGATCAGATAAGAAAAGAGCAATGGATTTTCTCCACTGACACAGTGCAGGAGATGGAAGAGTCAAAATGAGCAGGGTGCTCCAGAGAAGGGTATCCCCTGATGACAGAGG
>PVIJ01017204.1:0-23001 GCA_004024925.1 Scalopus aquaticus
GGAGAAAGAATAGAAAGACTCCCAGCAAGGACTAATGACAGCAGCAACAGCAAGACAACAACATCTGTCACTGGAAAGGAGGGGCTGAACCCCAGCAGGGGACCCAACCAGAAACCCCAGAACCTAAGAGCAAAAGGACTACAGAACTCTAAATTCACATCTCCCCAATACTTTATTTTCTTTATTATTATTATTTTTATTTTTTACTATTTTATTATTATTATTATCTTTTTTTTTTTTTTAACTTTTAACCATAGTGGTTGGACCAGTTCACATTCCCACCAGCAGTGTAGGAGAGTTCCTTTTTCTCCACATCCTTTCCAGCATTTGTTGTTGCCTGTATTTTTAAAGTGTGCCATCCTCACAGGTGTGCGGTGGTATCTCATGGTGGTTTTGATTTGCATTTCCTTGATTATAAGTGATGTTGAGCATTTTTTCACATATCTGTTGGCCATTTGCTTTTCTTCTTTGGAGAAGTGCCTTTTTAGCTCTTCTGCCCATTTTTTGACTGGGTTATTGGCTTTGTTTTTGTTGAATTGTGTGAGTTCCTTGTAAATAAATAGTGCAGGGGAAAACTGGACAGCCACATGCAAAAAAAATGAAGCTAGACTACTGCCTCACACCCTGCACAAAAACCAACTCAAAATGGATAAAAGACCTAGACGTAAGATCTGAAACCATAAAATTTATAGAAGAAAATATAGGCAAAACTCTACACGACATACATCTCAGCAAAATCTTTACCGGCACATCTCCCAAAGCAGAGGAAGTGAAGGACAAGATAAACAGGTGGGATTACATCAAAATAAAAAGCTTCTGTACAGCAAAAGAGACATTAACCAAAACAAACAGACACCTTACCCACTGGGAAAAGATCTTTGCACACAATACATCTGATAAAGGACTGATAACAAAAATTTACAAGGATCCCCAGTGTCCCTTTAAAGGTCTCTGACCCCTTAGGACAAACACACCAGGTAATTTTTTACCTTGCAAGCCAGTTCTGTTGGATTATCAGTGGTTTCCCTGGAACATCATGTTGAGAAGAATGCTGTGAATGTTGGGAGCTCGGAAGGAAGAGATGTCTGAGCAATGCCTGCCTTGGGGGAGTGGCATGCGGGTCTCCCTCTGCCTTAGTGTAGAGTTTAGTTTATCAAATACCTTTTTTTTTTTTTACATTAAATCAATATCAGGGCACTGTGAGAATATGGGGCCTTTGGTGGAAGCAGGAGGGGAGATGTGATCGAAGAGGAGCTGGGGCTCCAAAGGTAGATTTCCCTTCTTAGGAGTTCCCAAGGGATCTTCCAGGCAGGTGTCTAATGTCCCGTTCTGTGCTTGGCTGTGCCCAGACCGGCTCTTGGCTTGTGGAACTGTGGGAGCTGCAGGCTCAGATCTCCTGGGGCTCCCTGGCTCAAGGTCCCTGGGGCTCCTTAGCAGGTGAGGCCAAGGGGTGACATTGAGCCTCCCACCTGTGGGGATGTTTCCCTCTGCTCTTGCCTCCCGGGCAACTCAGACCTTTAAGAATAATAAGAACATACAAAAAATGAATGATATCCAGAGGCCTGTCCTACCTTTTATACCTCATGACTTTCTACCTTTGCCCCATTGCACCCGGAAGCCATGGACTCCTCTAGTGGCATCCCCTGGAAATGCAACTAGATAGACTGGGTTTGTGTGCTTAGGAGTTGAAGAGGCCCCCAAGCCTTGGCCTTTCCCAGAAGGGGCCTTGCAGCCCACATTCCTCCCCTTGCAGGATAGTTGGCCAATGTCCTCGACAGATGTCCTTGTCTCTGCCTGATTGACTGTTCCCAGAGTTGCCTTTGTTCAAGTGGCTCGAATCAGAGCCACTGTGTGGCCACTGCTCTCAAGCCCCCTTCTTCTGATCGGTGGTTTGATTTCCTCTAGGTCTGCTCTGCCACTGGGTCTCTGCCTCGCTTGAGGGTGACTCAAGAGCAGGTGTAATTAAGAATTGAAAGGTTCTGGGACAGTCCTCGCACAGGTTTCTTTTTAAAAGATTTTATTTATTTACTCATGTAGAAGAACTGGGGTGTAAGCCAGAGGTGTGGTGGGTGAGAGGGTTCACCAGAGGCAGAGTGGGGAGCAGAACAGGTGGATCTACTGAAATCCACTGCTGAGGGGAACGGTGAACGAAACAGGAGAGGTCTGCTGTGCCATGTGGTTCAGCTCCCTGGCCGGGGATCGAACTCAGGCCATCTCTGTGGGCCTTTGCAGTGGTAGTGCTAAGACTTAAGAACCAGGGAGGCCCCGCCTCACAAAGGTTTTTAATCCTAGAACAACTCTACCCCCTTACCGTGGTGCATTTCTGTTAGCTCTGTGGTCCTGGGTGCTTAGTACAGGGTCACGGTCAACTCTTGTTGTGGCACATGAGTTTTCAGGCTCATTTGCTTGAGGAGGGGGATGAGATGGTCTCAGCCCACCTCATTATGACACATCTTACCCAGCCCAGGAAGCTGCACAGATACTTTACTCTTTGAGTAGATGTTAGCTTAACCGCCCTAAATCATTATTTTTAATTTAACTCGACAACCCAACTTCAGGAAGTTCTTTCTCACCTCTGACCCAAATACCTCCAGTACAAGCTTAGAGTAATTTCCTCATATTTGGGGGAACATCCTTCTCTGTATCATAAATTCCTCTTTGCATAAGTGAATCATAATTTGGGCCATTTGGGCAGGTTCAGAAGTCCTGGATCCTTTCCCCAAACTTCAGACTCAAATTCTCAGTTTGGATTCATAAGGGCAGGAACTAAGTCTGAGGAACCTTCCTGTGCTCAGGGTGCTGGGCTGGATGCTCCACAAAGACTAGTCAACTTTCTCCTGACTAAGGCCAATGATGCGGCAGCTACTGGTGTTACTTTATTTGATAAACACAAGGTTGAGCCTCAGAGGTCAAGTAGGTTGGTCAAGGTCATACATGGCTGCGGTTCTACCTACTAAGACCTTGGATTAGGCATTTGGTCCGACCACTAACCTCCAAACGGGAGACCACTGTGAACATTAGCTCATGGTTGCCTCTGCCCCCTCCCCAGTTTGTGGGGTCTCCTCAGTGAAGGACCCCATTACAGCTCCCAGTGGTCTGGAGCCATCTCTTGGTTCCATGTCAGTGTCTTTGATGGCAAACAAACCCTTCACAAAGGTTTCTGGGGCAGGGCAAACTAGGCTTCTCAAAGCCTCCATCTTTATATGTAAAATGAGGACAATAATAGTAAATCTTAGGATCATGATAATAAGAACTACCTTTTTAATCATGCGATTATGATGCACACGCATAATGAAGCACTTGACATGTTTGACTTCATTTAATCCCCTCAAAACCCTGATGAGGTAGCTATTATCCTCCTGTCACAGAGGAGGAAGCAGGCTCAGAGAGGTTACATAACATGTTGGACAAGACCAAGTTAGCAAGAAGAAAAACCAGGATTTGAACCCAGACTTGTCTCACTCTAAACCTGTACTTTCTTTTTATTTTTAAAGATTTATTTATTTATGCATACAAGAGCTGGGGTGTAGGTCAGAGGTGCAGAGGGGTGGGGGGGCTCAGAGACAGAGACAGAGACAGAGTGGGGAGCAGTTCAGGCGGATCCACTGAAATACAGTGCTGAGGGGAGCAGGGGAGAGACAGGAGAGGTCTGCTGCGCCCTGTGGGTCAGCTCCCTGGCCGGGGATGGAACTCATGCTGCTGCGGAGGCTGCCACTAGCTTCATAGGCTGAGACTTAACCCCTTGCGTCACCACCAAGGCCCCTAAACCTGTACTTTCCACCACCATCCCTTAGGGGGAGATGGTTTCTGTGTATGAGTTTGCCATGTGGCCAGAAACCAAAGCAGACAGACTGCCTTGTTTCAACCTGAAGGGTCATTCAAAACACAGGAACTGAACTCCCTACGTCTTCAGATGTGATGTTGGTGTTTTCTAAAGGCTGCTGACCTGGACTCCAAGTCCTACTGCTCACCTCACAGTGTTTCCTCAAAAAAATATCTTCACCATTGCTCTCTGCGCCTCAAATATCACTCCCCAAGTTATGGGGCTCCAAGGCCCCACTCTCTTCTTTCTCCTTCCAAACCCTCTTCCTGTGCCCCCCTAGAGCTTGGCCCCTTTTCCCACAGTCATCTACCTGGGTCCTCCCGTTGGCAGCTCTGGCCCCTTTCTGCTCAGTAAAAACCAAAGACATTTTTCCAATCCCAGCATGCCTGAAAGGAGGCGGTAGACTCCCCCACTGGGTAGGACTGTTGCTGGCTTGTTGGGAGTTAGTTCCAAGCTTGTCCAAGGCGGATAGAAACCCTGACGGGCTGAGGAGACAGCCAAGAGGGGATTTTTTTTTTTTTTTATACATACAAGCTGGGGTATAGGCCAAAGGCGTGGGGGGGGGTGAGAGGGTTCACCAGAGACAGAGCGGGAAGTAGAACAGGCAGATCAGAAATCCACTGCTGAGGGGAGCAGCGGGCGAGGCAGGAGAGGTCTGCCGCGCCATGTGGGATTCTCCCCGGCTGGGCATCAAACTCGCTTCGTGCGCTGCCTGCCAACAGCTCCACAGCGCAGCGCTCAACCGCTGCGCCACCAGGGAGGCCCCAAGAGGGGATCTAGAAGGCCACTTTCCTCATGGCTCTTACATTCCTTCCTCCATCATGGAGTCCAATTTCCTGGAACTGACGGGTGAGACGGGATGCAAGTGATCACATGGCAGATTCTGGCGAATGGCGTGAAAGAAGGAGTGTGTTCCTGAAATGTTCCCGAGCACTGTGGTCCTCAAAGAATTCTGGAAAATGCTATCCATCCTTACATATTTTTTACATTTGAAAATTTTTTTATAGTCTTAAAGATAACAGCATATTACACTGGTCAACAAATTTTTACAAAAGTCATGTTACTGAAATAAAATTAGTCATTTCCTATCAATTTGTATGTGCTCAACATGAATATGACAGTCAAATTCTAATTTTGGCTCTAGTTTTTTTTTTTGTAATCTGCAAGAAATGGATGTTTACATCACGAAATGCATGCCAATAGTAATAGGCCTACGGTTAATACCTGTAAAAAATCAAGTCATAGACTACTTCTTAAATTTCTTCACTTGTCTCTTGCACAGCTGTTCAGGAGCTTCTCTGGGGAGTGTCCAGCAGCCGTCAGTCAGCATCGGAGTGGACCATTTTCCCTGGTATCTTTGTTCCATGGATGTGGTATCTTGATGAAAACGTTCACCGTGTTCATCGCTAATCAGACCACAGTTTTCAGGGAAGAAATCCAGATGGGAATGAAGGAAGTGCATGTTTAGAGACATATTGCAGCAGCATGTCTTCTACTAGTTCCTTGTGGTTTTTTGCCCTAACATTCCCAAGAAAGTTTGTAGACACTAGGCGAAAAGCATTCCATGCTTGTTTCGCATCACCCTGCAGCCAAGTTGTTGAACCGGTCATCTTTGAAGAGCTCTCGAATCTGAGGACCCACAAAACTCCCTCTTTAATCTTTGCTTTGCTGAGTCGAGGAAATTTTTCATGCAGGTATCGGAAAGCTGGCGAGGTCCGGTCCATGGCTCTCACGAAAGTTTTCATCAAACCTAGTTTGATGTGAAGGGGTGGCAGCAGGATTTTGTGAGCCTTGACCAGAGCTGGGTGCTGGGTATTCTTCTCTCCAACTGCTACATTTTGTCTGCGAGTCATTCCTTCCACAAGTAGTGCAATTCACTTGCTCGGCTATCCCACTCACATAAGAAACACATGTATTTTGTATATACCTGCTGCAGTCCCATTAAAAGGGCAACTACCTTCAAATCACCACAGATGTGCCAGCTGTACTTGTTATACCCAATAGAATTCAAGTAGCTGCTTTAAGTGATCGTATGTCTCTTTCATGTGGACAACATGTGCTACTGGAATAGATGGAAGACGGTTTCCATTGTGCAAAAGCACAGCCTTAAGACTCAATTTCAAAGAGTCTAGAAATAGTTTCCATTCTTGTGGGTCATGAGTGATTTCTAAGGCATTCATGAGGCCCTCAATATCGGAACAGAATACCAGAGTACTTTCCATTCTGAAGAAAGGCTCCAACTGCTGGTGGTGCTTTCGATATAAAGTAATTGTGACATCTTCTTCTAGAAGATTCCATTATTGGAGTCTTGATCCTAGCAATTCTGCCTTGTTCTTGGATAAGTCCAAATCAGAAACCATGTCATTTAGTTCTTTCTGTGTTAGTCTGTGTGGGGTTGATGATGCAACATAGTGAAACTCTGGATCACTGCATGCTGATGGAACAGGAGAAGAATAGGTAGGCTCACCCTTGTCCTCATCAGATGAATCAAGAGAATATTCTGCTGGAGGTTCTGGAATAGGAAGTCCCTCACTATGTGGAACTGGTCTCAATACAGACAGGTTGTTTGGGTAGACTGTTCTCGACTTTTGCTTCGTTATTCCACCAGAAAGAGGAGGAACCAAGCAGAAGTAACAGTCTTTTGTGTGGTTGCTTGGCTTTCTCCATGGGGACTGCAAATGGCATTGATGGTCTTTTGCCATTTCACCACTGTGAAAGCTGTGTTGTCCATGTAGCACAGCATCTGTGTGGGGCCCAATGCTTGTCTTGGTCACCAACCTTGCATCTGAAGTAAAGATGAGAAGTCTTCTTCACTTGAGAAGTGCTACTTTTCTTCTGGTTGGCAAAAGTCACTTCCCCACAAATATAGCAGAAATTATCCAGGCTATTAACACACTTTTGAGGCATTACTGGTCTGTATTGTGCCTAAATGGATGAAATAATAACAGTTCTATAGAACAGTAGCTTAAACTGTCTCGCACAAAGTCTGAAATATTTTCAATGCTCAACCTTTCTGACAGAGCTTTCTATAGTGCACTGCTGACGTCAGCTTACTTTAGTAGCTGCCTGGCAGGAGTATTGCCTTGCATCAGAAAATGATACCATCAACTCTGATGTGTGCATGATGGTATTATGCAATGTGATGCAATATGACATCATTCTAGGCTGATTTAGGATTTTGTTGCAGTTCTACTGGATAAATTCACACGGTGAAACATATAAAATGAGTTATATGAAACATCTTCAAAACGAGAGCTAATAAAAAATTTTCAGGGGCCTCCCCGGTGGCGCAGCGGTTAATTGTGGAGCTGTCGGCAGCAGCGACGCGAGTTCGACGCCCGGCCAGCTAGGGAGAACCCCACATGGCGCAGCAGACCCCAGGGAGAACCCCACATGGCACAGCAGACCTCTCCTGCCTCGCCCGCTGCTCCCCTCAGCAGTGTACTTCTGATCTGCCTGTTCTGCTCCCCACTCTGTCTCTGGTGAGCCCTCTCGCCGCCCCACACCTCTGGCCTGTACCCCAGCTTGTATGTATAAATAAAAAAAATAAATCTTTAAAAAAAAAAATTTTCAGGGTTATATTCATGTTCAGCACACCAAGATACTACAGATTAGGGCCTTTTTCAGTCAGTAATGATCTCAGTGTTGACCACTGTTATCAATATTAACATTTGAAATAAAAAGATTCACATTCATTTGAACTTACATAAAAATTCAAATTTATAAAGAAAGTTGCCAAATAATATAATGACCGCTTATATGCTCTTATCCTACATTTTTCAATTATTATTTTACTCCATTTGCTCTTGCCCTCACTCTTCCTCACGTCATTAGAATTATTGTGAAACATTTCACTTCCTCCTTGAAGTCATGCAAATATGCAGAGGTGACCAGACCCAGTCAGGGAGAAATGCCCCAGCTTTTTCTGACCCCTGGTAACAGAGAATCCAGCAGGGGTGGGGAGTGCTCCTAGCCTGCAGCAGTCAGGGCTTTTTAAGATTCATGAATATTTAAAAACTAGACAAGGCTTGGAGATCTGTAGGGAGTCTTTCGCCTGCCTCACAGGAGGAACCACCGCCTTCAGTATTTCATGGTTTTTATGCTCAAGGGATTTTCCTTCAGAGAATCAGACATTCTTGGACAATTTGTGATACTGGGCAGATGGGGCATCAAAACTGGCCAAAGGCACTGCCCAAATTGCTTACTGGTCACTATTTCAGTTCTGCACCCCTGCGCACAATTACACTACTCAGGCTTAGGGAACAATAACAATGGGATTTATTTAACAAACAGGGAAAATTAAAGTTACTGAGGCCAGACTATGGCCATTTAACTTACTTAAAGCAATGTCCAGTCCTTTAAGTCCCAGAGAAACAACGAAGGTGGCATCTTTCGCCACTGAGAATGTGGAGCTCCTCTTCCAAACAATATGCCATGTTTCGAAGATGGCGTCTTCTTGCCTCTGCAGACGCGCAGCAACCAGACTGTAGGCCAGGTTCCAACTCGTGAGGATGACACAGGACACAACTGGAGATGCTCCCGGAGCTGCTGTGGTGCCCCAGCACAGCACCAGGCCAACAACACTAAAAAGAGCAACTATAGCGGCCAGATGGCCCATCAGACTGCACTAGCGCATTTTAGGAAGGCGCCCGCTTTGGGTCTCTGCCTTCTTCCTTCGGCTGCAGTAAAGACAAACTGGGAGCAGTTTCAGTCGCTCGGCTACTTGCAAAGCCTCCAAAGTCGCTGGGCCCAAAATCACTAAAGATTTCAAAAATGCTCAATCTATATCCTGGCAGCTCGAAAACTTCTGGCGTCTGATTTCCAAACTCTCAGTCTTCGAGGCTACATTTCCTGCGACTGCTTCTTCTTTTCCTCCCCCATGGTGACTGAATCTCCTTCCTCTTCAGTCCCTTTTATTTCTCATCAGTCTCCACCCCAAACTGCAAAACCTTTTAGCATTTTTTTTCTGGGGCTTCCCACATGGTGCAGCAGACCTCTCCTGCCTCGCCCGCTGCTCCCCTCAGCAGTATACTTCAGTTGATCTGCCTGTTCTGCTCCCCACTCTGTGTCTGGTGAATCCTCTCACCACTCCACACCTCACTCACACTCCACCACCCGCAAGATTTATTTTTATTTATTTATGCATGTAAGAGCTGGGATGTAGGCCCGAAGTGCAGGCGGTGAGAGGATTCCCCAGAGACAGAGTGGGGAGCAAAACAGGCAGATCCACTGAAATCCACTGCTGAGGGGAGCAGCAGGGAGACAGGAGAGGTCTGCTGTGCCATGGGGGAAGCTCCCTGGCCGGGGATCGAACTCATGCTGCTGTGACTGTGGACAGCTTCATAGTGCTGAGACTTAACTCCTTGTGCCACCAGGGAGGCCCTGTTTTAACTTTAAACACAAGAAGTTCATGTAAATGGAAGTAAAATAACTCAAGTTATTTATTTGTGCTCCTAGCACATCAGCAATGGGTACTTTTTAGGAATCATGAATATTTTAAAAATAGGGAAGGTGTGGAGCTCTGCGTGAGTTTGTGGCTGTGTCACTGAGTCACTCCCTGTCCTTTTCGCCTCTGAATCTGGTGTTTAAATGCAGAGATAATCCAGCCACTCTGGGAAGGGCAACAGGTGGCTGAGGGGGTGGGGGAGCTTTGTATTCTTGGAGTTTGCCAAGGAAATTCTACAGGGAATATAAAGTTTTCTAAAGAATAAATTATAAAAATACACTTATTTGAAGTTTACATCTCCATTATTAAAAACTAAGGGTAACTATGGCATTTGTTTAGCTCTAGAACTTAGATCAAGAAACTGTATTTCTTTTTTCCAAGGGGAAATGGTTTATCACGGTTGTTTTTTAGAATTGCTGGCCCGGGGGATAATAAGGAGGAGCTGGCTGCTGGTTGATTACTGTTTTAAGATTCTCTGTGGATAATGCACCTTGATTACCTGCCCTTGGTGGGCTGGGGGGGGGGGGGGGCGCGGGGAGAGTTCCCATTGCCCTGATCTTGCACACCCTTGACAAGAGACTGACCATGAAGTGGCAGATGCTGTCACTGATATGTGTATATATATATTTTTTTAAAGATTTATTTACTTATGCATACAAGAGCTGGGGTGCAGGCCAGAGGTGGGGGTGGTGAGAGGATTCACCAGAGACAGAGTGGGGAGCAGAACAAGCGGATCCATTGGAGTACATTGTGGAGGGGAGCAGCGGGGAGACAGGAGAGGTCTGCTGTGCCCTGTGGGTCAGCCCCCTGGCTGGCGATCAAACTCCTGCTGCAGTGGCTGCTGATAGCTTGATAGCGCTGTGACTTAACCCCTGTGCCGCCAGGGAGGCCCAGAACAGTATTTTCTGAGCAAAAAGAAGAAGGAAGAGAATTTCGGGAAGTTGGAAGCTCAGATAGAAAAAAGCAATAGTCAAGGGAAGGCGTGGTGAGTTTGAGGACTGGAAAGGACTGGAAAGGGCATTTTGGGGTCTTGAAAACAATGTCCAAAGAATGACAACTGATTTGTGTTTGTTGCCTTAACTTACTATCTTGGTCTAGGAACTCAGCGTGTTCTAGGAGGTTCTCAGAGACCAAATCCAGAGCCCTACCCTTCCAGGGCTGCCTTAGGCAACTTCCGTTAGTAAGGAATCCTACTTATTACCTTCTGACTCACAGCCACCTGTGGTTTCTATGGTCCCCATCAACAATGAGGCATAAATCCATCTTTAGAGGGTGGGGTGGACAGGGTGAGGTTGCCTCTCCTTTTCTGGCTGAGAACCCTGCAGAATTTCCCAGTCATAGCACTGGTAATGGGGCAGAAGGTCTTTGTCAATGGTCTTGCAAGTGTGGGCTTCCTTGGGTGGCATTGAGAGAGAGGTTGGGGCAGGGAGCTGAGTGGGATTCTGGGACGATGCCTGCAGCTGGGCCTGGGGGTAGGTGCGGGCGAAGAGAACAGCTGGGCTGATCAGAAACCCCACTCCCTCCAAATAATTATGAGAAGTTTCCAGGAGACAGAGACAGAGAAACGGAGACTCTGGGGCAAATAAGAGTCAGAGCAGGGTTTGGGAGACTTTTTTTTAAAAAGAATTTTATTTATTTATGCATACAAGCTGGGGTGTAGGACAGAGGTGCAGGGTGGTGAGAGGGTTCACCAGAGACAGAGTGGGGAGCAGAACAGGCAGATTGACTGAAATACACTGCTGAGGGGAGCAGCGGACAAGGCAGGAGAGGTCTGCCGCACCATGTGGGAATCTCCCTGGCCGGTGTCGAACTAGTGTCACCGCTGCCACCAGGGAGGCCCAAGATGATTTCCCTTTGTCTCTCGGACCCTGCTCCCCCTGCCATCATCAATCATGCTTGTGTGTTACTGCTGTAAAAGGCAGGAAAAACCAGGGAGCACAGGTTCCTAATGGAGCTGCACAGGCAGGTCAAAAGGAAGAGTTCTGGAGCCCTTGGTGGCTTTTTATGCATTTTAATGGTCTCTTGTAGGGAGGCAACCAGGTACAAGGCAGGTAGGGTGGCGGGGGTGCCAGGGGCCTGGCAGGCTTCCCAGCCCCCGGCAAATCTTCACTCTCTCGGGCTCTCCGGCGGCGTTTCGTGGCCTCTGCTTCTCCTCTGTGTCTGCTGCTTCTGCCGCCGATGCTCTACTGCTGCTGCTGCTTCCTCTGCTTGTAAGCCCAGTCTCTGGCCCAGCTGTGCCCACTCACGCAGGCCCACACCCGCCTCCAGGTGCCCGCCATCGGGCACGCGTGTAGGCCCGCAGAGGTCCAGCACTGAGGGGAGGGCGGATAAACCTGACAGTTCTCACTTACCCTGCGCTGCTGATAAACAGCAAGAGGCTGCTCACTGAGCAGCAGTCTTGCCTTGCGAACCTGCTCTACCAGTTGTTCCTCAAGCGTGTCCCCGTGTCCCTGCCCAACACTGGTGGACATTTGGATTGTTTCTACCTCTTGGCAATCATAGACAGGCTGTCACGAACATTCACGCACTGGTCTTTGTTTGACCCTATGTTTTCCTTTCTTCTGGTATATGCACTGAATGGAGTTGCCAGATCACGTGGTAATTCTGAACTTAACCATTTGAAGAACTGCCAAACTTTTTCACAGCAGCGGAACCATTTTACATTCCTAGTAGAAATTCAGTTTCTCTACATTCTCACCAATACTTGCTATTTTCCCTTTTTTGAAATTACAAGTTTTTATTTAAAACTATCCAGGAGGATGTGAAGTGATAGTTCATAGTAGATTTGGTTTTTGTTTTTTAAAAAAGATTTATTTATTTATACATACAAGAGCTGGAGTGTAGGCCAGAGGTGTGGGGGGAGAGACGATTCACCAGAGACAGAGTAGGGAGCAGAACAGGAGGTTCTACTGAAATCCACTGCTGAGGGGAGCTGCGGGGAGACAGGAGAGGTCTGCAGCGCCCTGTGGGAAGCTCTCTGGCCAGGGATCGAACTTGTGCTGCAGTGGCTATGGGTAGCTTCATAGTGCTAAGACTTAACCCCTGCGCCACCAGGGAGGCCCAACATTTCACAGTTTTAATGTTGGGGATAAAATTTCAGGATTACTTAAAACTAGAACTTTGACACAGTTGCAGCATCAAAGTTTTGAGAATGAAAAAACATGCTATTGGGTCTATTTTAAAACCGCTTTGATAATAGTAATAGTAAACTTTAATAATATAGTAAACTTGTGTTATGTATATTTTAACCATGATATTTTTTAAGCACTTGAAATGCTACATCAGAGCAAAAAGGAATTTCCAAAACTGAATGTATCAGGATATCCTGATATCCTTATAAGGAAGACATTTGTCCCCATGTCCCTGTCTTCCAACTTTTGTTTATTTTTTAAATGTTTTTTCCAAGTCTGAGATTTTTTTTTTAAAGATTCATTTATTTATGCATACAGAGCTGGGGTATAGGATAGAGGTGGCAGGGAGGGGGAAAGGATTCACCAGACACAGAGTGGGGAGCAAAACAGGTGGATCCAGTGAAACACACTGCTGAGGGGAGCAGCGGGGAGACAGGAGAGGTCTGCTGCGCCCTGTGGGAAGCTCCCCGGCCGGGGATCAAACTTGTGGGGCAGTGGCTGCTGATAGTTTCATAGTGCTGAGAGTTACCCCCTGCACCACCAGGGAGGCCTATAATCTTCCAACTTTTGAATATAATGTGCTTGAAAACTTAGGTTCTGGTAGTTCACAAACCATCCTCACTGAGAACACTCTGGTGAGTTCTAAGTCCCTGTTCCATCTGCTAACCCAGGACTGTCTGATGAGGCATTTAATGTCACTCCTCAGGTTTCCCTAATTCATAAATGGTGGGGAGTGGGGACCCTGACTGGAAATGGGACCTGAGCTTTGGCTCAAACTCTCCGACTTCAAATTAAACATCAAATTAAATATTCCAAATAAAATCTTAGTGATCTACAGCAAAGCCATGGCGGTTCTTAAATATTTTATTACCTTATTTTAAAATTGTGAAAAATTTTCAAATATCCCCCATTTTTGGCACTTTATGTATATCAGATAGTCATTAAAAAGGTCTGTAGGTACCGAAGTTTGAGAAACTGTTTCAGTAGGAAAAGCACCAGACTGTGGGCCAGGAGGTCTAGATTCCAGCCTTGTTTTTGACCTTGGTTATGTTAATGTCTATAAACTTTAGTCTCCCCATTCTAGATTAGATTGGAATTTCCTGCTCTGACTTCCTCACAGGGCTTCTGTGAAAAGCAAAGGAGGAAAGTGACGTACGCTGTTCCCACCTGCAAGGCGTGCAGTTGTGGGACATGAAGCCTCCTCTTTATTATTTTTTAAAGATTTATTGGGCCTCCCCGGTGGCGCAGTGGTTAAGCGCTGCGCTGTGGAGCTGTTGGCAGCGGTGACGCGAGTTTGACGCCCGGCCGGGGAGAATCCCACATGGCGCGGCAGACCTCTCCTGCCTCGCCCGCTGCTCCCCTCAGCAGTGTATTTCTGATCTACCTGTTCTGCTCCCCACTCTGTCTCTGGTGGACCCTCGCCGCCCCACGCCTCTGGCCTGTACCCCAACTTGTATGTATAAATAAATAAAAAAAATCTTTAATAAAGATTTATTTATGCTGGGGTGGAGGCCAGAGGTGTGGGGTGGTGAGAGGATTCACCAGAGACAGAGTGGGGAGCAGAACAGGCAGACTGACTGAAACACACTGCTGAGGGGCGCAGCGGGGAGGAGAGGTCTGCTCAGCCATGTGGGCAGCTCCCTGGCCGGGGATTGAACTCGTGCTGCAGTGGCTCCGGACAGCTTCACAGTGCTGAGGTTTAAGCCCTGCGCCACCAGGGAGGCCCTGTCGCCCTAAGTCTTTACATTCCTAGCCTTGCAGCTGGCATGTCCAGCATCTCTGCTGCTGGGTGTCTC
Organism: Scalopus aquaticus; assembly: GCA_004024925.1. NCBI lineage: Eukaryota > Metazoa > Chordata > Mammalia > Eulipotyphla > Talpidae > Scalopus > Scalopus aquaticus. The sequence continues at coordinate 14,197 of PVIJ01017204.1, forward strand.
TGAGTTTTCTCCGTGGAGTGAGGGTGACTTCAAGACACTGACCATGTTTTTTACAATCTTGCTGCTTTTCTCTATCTTTAGCACAAAATCAAATTTTGATTCTGGGAAATGTTATTTTGTGCTTATTCTGCAACGTAGGTTATGACTGCTACCAAAGCTTGGTGGACTTTGAGCTGTAATTTGACATTTCACAGCACATAATGCTTTGGGGACAGGGGTGAGTGGTCAATAAAACCCAGTTTCCAGATCATCTTCGTGGTCGTTCCTATATACAACCTCTTTTCTGCTTATAGTGCAAAATAACCACTCTTGCATTTTCCTTCCTCCCCGCACAGATAGATACACTGCAGCCACTGCATATGGATGACATTGTTCTGAGCTGTCACATCTAAATGACTTTCTTCCTTGCTATTTTTTATGAGTCAGTGAGGTACTTTTGAGCCATTGAAGACTTTCTGCAATTTGGAGATATGACATAGCATGACAGTGTGAACCCATAGAACATATTTATGTACACAAGCAAAAACTTGTGCATGGCCGGAAAAGGGGATTAGCTGACATTACTGCCTTTTTAAAAAAAAAATTATGCATGTAAGAGCTGGAGTGCAGGCCAGAGGTGGGGGTGGTGGTGGTGAGAGGATTCACCAGAGACAGAGTGGGGAGCAGAACAGGAGGATTAACTGAAGTACACTGCTCAGGGGAGCAGCGGGCCAGACAGGAGAGGTCTGCTGTGCCATTTGGGAAGCTCTCTGACTAGGAATCGAACTCATGCTGTCGTGGCTGGTGATAGCTTCATAGTGCTGAGACTTAACCCCTTGTGCCACCAGGGAGTCCTGTTACTGCCTTTCTTAATGAAAAAGGTCCTGAAACTTTATTTATTTATTTTTTTAAAGACTTATTTATTTATGCATACAAGCTGGGGTACAGGCCAGAGGCGTGGGGAGGCGAGAGGGTTCACCAGAGACAGAGTGGGGAGCAGAACAGGCAGACGGACGGAAACACACTGCTGAGGGGAGCAGCGGGCGAGGCAGGAGAGGTCTGCTGCGCCATGTGGGAATCTCCCCGACTGGGGGTTGAACTCGCGTCGCCGCTGCTGACAGCTCCACAGCGCAGCGCTTAACCGCTGCGCCACCAGGGAAGCGTGGTCCTGAAACTTTAGATCATGGACATTATTAAGAATATAATAACAATGAACTTAAAGAGACCTCTATGCCAGAACTCCATGACAACCGTGATGAATGCCGTATCTCAGATTTGTGAGATTCTGCCTGAGGGTCCATTGATTAAACTGTCCTTCGACCTCACTCTGAGAAACATGTCACTGCTCCAAGAGATTTTCAGTTCCTAAGAGATGGAGCGAAGGAAGATGATTGAAATAGGTGGGCAGAAGCCTTATGAATTATTGAGGTGAACTCAGAGAGGGGACCTGGGGCCTCCCTGGGGGGCAAGGGGTTAAGTCTCAGCACTATGAAGCTATTCAGAGCCACTGCAGCACGAGTTCAATCCCCGGCCAGGGAGCTTCCCACATGGCGCAGCAGACCCCTCCTGTCTCCCCGCTGCTCCCCTCAGCGGTGGATTTCAGTAGATTGGTTGTTCTGTTCCCCACTCTGTCTCTGGGGAATCCTCTCACCCCCCCCCCCACACCTCTGGCCTATACCTCAGCTCTTGTATGCATAAATAAATAAATAGATCTTAAAAAAAAAAGAAAGAGAGGGGGCCTTGGAGCACGTTCCCCAGAACCTGCATTTCCTCCCCTGGCCTGGAAGGCTTAGGCGATCATTACATCCCACCACCAGAGGGCGCTGTAGAACTAGCCATGGGGCATTGACCAGGTGGTCCTATTTGGAGTTCTTCCTCTCCTCCAGGCCTTCTGGAAAGCTACTCAACCCTCACCTCTTCGACCAATTTTGGTTTTCTCCCTTATATTCAGGGTTCTTAGCTTGGTGGCCATGGTTAGGTTTCTATGGTCAGGTTTTTGAACATCTAGAACATGCTAAGTATGTGCACCAGTGACTAGCTGTATTTTTCTATGGGGCGGGGTGTAGATTTAATCAGACTCTTAAAGGGATCAGTGAACTCCCCACCCCAAATATGCTCCCCCGAAGGTGGAGCATCCCCTTGCAGACATACAGTACAGAGGTGTTAGGTGCTAATCTGTTGACATCTGCCATGAGGAGACTGACGCAAGGGTTATAGAACACAATGGCCAGAGCTACCCACATTGCACAGATAAAGGACTGCAGTTCCAAGAGGGGAAAGAGCTTTGCCCTGGGTCATGCGGCTAATGAGTAGCAAGGGTTGAATTCCAGGGATGGTTCCCTATGAATTGCTACTCAGAGAAAAAGTGAGAGGCTCGGGCCTCCCTGGTGGCTCAGGAGTTAAGTCTCAGCACTATGAAGCTATCCAGAGCCACTGCAGCACGAGTTCGATCCCCGGCCAGGCAGCTGACCCACATGGCGCAGCAGACCTCTCCTGTCCCCCCGCTGCTCCTCTCAGCAGTGTATTTCAATCTACCTGTTCTGCTCCCCACTCTGTCTCTGGGAAATCCTCTCACCCCCTGCACCTCTGGCCTACACCCCAGTTCCTGTAGTGAACCTTTAAAAAAAACAGCAAAAAACCCCACAAAAACATCTTAGAGTTGTTGGAGGCTGTAAGGACCACTGCGGTGTGCTGAGCACGAAATCACAGTGTTTCTCGCGTGCCGGGATATGTGTTCCCTCCAGCAGAGCTTGGCTCTCCTGGTGCAGCCAGGAACATTCCAGAGCTGAGGTTTTGTTCTATGTGAACATACTGTGGGGACCCCCGGGGCCCCCTCCCAGGTCTAGCAGACAAGAGCACAAAGACATACACACGGGCTTAGAGTCAGAACAGGTTCTGTTCTGCGCAGAATCTGGTGCCTGTGGGTAAATCAATCTTTCATCCACCGCTAATGACCAAGGGGTCAGCTAATGGCGATTTTAATAGCAGGGACCCAGCCTTTCTGTCTCTCACTGCATTCTTCAGAAATCAGGAAAATTACTAACCCCCAGCACTGTCCGCCTTGGTGCACATTTAGCATCAACAGTTCTTCAGGTCAAGATAACTCAGGAAATTGAAAGGTACAAACCTATAACAGAAAATCAGAAGCCCCTGTCAAAAATATTTACACTTTTTTTTTTTTACAATCAATGATTCATATTCTTCTACACCTATGCTGTTCTCTAACAAAGTGTATAAACCAAACTCAAATTTGGGATGGGTGGAGCCGTTCTTACAGTGTAAAATCTGTGTGACCGTTTCCTGGCCTTGAACCGTCACTTGGATTATGCAATAAGCTTTGTCTAACTACCCACGTTTCTCCCCTGCAGTAAACAGAGAGTATGATTGGAGATGAGGAGGCACTGGGAAGGAGATTGGGGACTTTTGCAAGGGAGAGAATCTAACGAGGATCCATGGACTCTTCCGGGGGGAGAGAAAAGTCAAAGCAGGGGTGATGGGCTGGAAGTTTCTGGAAGAACAGGTTCAAAGGGCATCTTTGAGCAGGTGTCCAGAGAGCGCAGGATGGATGGTTGCCTGGGGGAGGCGAGGCAGTTTCAGGTAGATAAGACCCCAGGTGTGGTCTCTGGTGGGAGGTGGAAGAAGAGAACATCCACAAGGAAGAGAACCAGGAACAGGAGGCCTCAGCGATGGCTGGACCACCCACACGGATGTTGAGGTGGCCAGGAAGAAAGAGAGGAGTGGGAAGGAGGGCAAGAGGTGAGCCAGGAAGGGAGGCTTTAGGGAAGGAGGGGTGTGGCCAGGAGGGGGGAAGATGCCGTTAGGAAGTTCAGGGTGCTAAAGCTGGATACCCAGATTCTTTAGCATCCTGCTGAGGTGTTCTGGGGATGACCCCTCCCTGCCCTAGGTGACAAGACAGCAAAGCCGGCTGTATAGACCTGTCTGTGAAATGGGCAGTGCCAATCTGCTGCCTGCAGGGGCTGTCCAAGCCCCTCTAATGACCAAGGAGCCGGGTAAAGAAATTTTAGACAATGCCATTCCCAACTTTTGCTTTTTATGGTGGATTTTTAAAAAGATTTATTTATTCATGCATGCAAAGAGCTAGGGTGTAGGCCAGAGGTGTGGGGGGTGAGAGGACTCACCAGAGACAGAGTGGGGAGCAGAACAGGTGGATCTACCAAAATCCACTGCTGAGGGGAGCAGCGGGGAGACAGGAGAGGTCTGCTGCACCATGTGGGAAGCTCCCTGGCTGGGGATCGAACTCATGCTGCATTGGCTCTGGATAGCTTCATAGTACTGAGACTTACTCCCTTGCACCACCAGGGAGGCCCCCCCAGGCCACTCCCTTAACTGACATCTTCAGCTAAAGACAAAGGTGTTGGCAGGAAGGGAAGCCAGTTTTGGGAGGCTACTGGAAAAGACACTTTGAACAAAGGTATGATTGTTATGCAGATTAAAATTGCTGCCTCCTCCACTGATAAAAGATCAAGTGATGTGGTCATTCTCCTCCTCTTCCTGGCACAGAGTAGAAGACACAGTTACAAATAAAGATTTCAAACACACACACACACACACACACACACACACACACATGGTATCTTTCCAAGGTGTAGCTCCTCAGAACTTTTTCTGTGTCTGGTGTTTCTTGAAAGTAACAAGCTCAGAACAATCCTAGACCAAAGATATATTTTAGGGTGGCAAATTTTGCCCCCCTACATCACAATCCTTCATTCCCTACCTTCCTCTGACCTTTTTTTGCTGTTGAGGTTTTATATTTGACACAAATCTACGGAGCCCCAACATATGTACACGTATCTGGTATAGGCACCAGGAAGAGACAGCAGGAACCAAACAGAAAATGGAGCCCCGCTGGTTGCCAGGAGCTGGCTCACTGGCCCACAAATTTGTTTAGGTGTTTCTGATGCAAAAGTCACCGGCAGGGTGAGTTACTCAGGCCACGGCAATCTGGATGGGCAGTGAGTCACACCATTGCCTGGGGGTGGGGAGAGGCCGGCAGGGGTGGGAGCGCCCTGGAGCCAAATGGGGAGCTCCAGAACTCCCTCCAGCTGTGCTACCTGAACCCGCCACGGGCTTCTCCTGAGGCTTCCTGTTACCTGATCGTCAAGGGAAATGATTCCTCATGCCCCAAATTGGTGCGGAAAAAATGAGAGGTGTGCCTAAATAATTAAATGCTTGACAAAATGTCACGGTGCCATTACTAAGTCTTCACTTCCTTCTCTGAGGGTGGACAGAGAACCGTACCTGCCTCTCCTGGGGTGTATGAAACCAAGTCACAGGCAGAAAGGCTTCGCGAGTGTCTGGCACAGGGCGCCCGGTGGGCGGGGGGGCTGGCTGCTCTCACAGGTACCCCATTCACCTCCAGCGAATACTTGGAGGAATCTCAGGACCTAGCTCCACCAGGAAGGGGAAACATGGGTCACTGCCAGACTGGGGTGTGGTCAGGGTGCTGGGGGCCAGGCCTGCTGTCTGTCTGGGCTTGTCTGAGTGAGCAGGCCTCCCTCTAAGTGCCTTAGCTCCTTAGGGGTGAAGGAGGAGGAAGTCATCCGGTGCAGGACGTGAAATAATTAGCTCAAGATAAACTTATGCCAAAGAGACATATTTTGCAAAGGGTGGCAAGTTTTGCTCCCTCCAAGAGAGCTCTCCTTTCTCCAACTTTATTTTTGAAAATATTCGTAGCTACAAGAAGTGGGATAAAGACGACAGGGAAACCCTTAGATAGAAATTTCAGCGTCTCGCTCGAGCAGGGAGCTGGCGAGAGGGACGTGGGCGAGGGCGGGGCGCCCCGCGCGCGAGGCGGTCTTGGAGACTCCGGCTGCCCTGGGGATGTGGCCGCGAGGGGGCGCCGTCAGCACGGCGGGCGCGGACAGAACCCGCTTTGTGGGGCCCTTTCCCGGTGACTCACTGCGGGGGTGGAGGATGAGTCAGCCCTCCGCGGCTTCCGGCCCCCCTCCACCCCTCGCCCAACGCCCCCGTCTGCCTCGCCCTGGCCGCCCCCGGAACGCTGACCCTTGGCAGAGGGTTGGGCCCCGGGGACGGCCCTTTCCCTCCGCCAGTTGTCCTCGGCCCTACCCTCTTGGGCTCATGTTCGGCCCATTGGGGTCCCCGGGCTTGTCCTCCGACCCTGCTAAGGTCCTTCGGCGCCCCATCCCTCCTTGCTGCCCCTCGGGGCGCGCTGTTGGGGGGCTTGCCTGTCTCCGAGGTCAGGGCTTCAGGGAGAGACTTTGTGCGTTTGGGGACTCCCCGCTCCTGGGGACTCCTGAGTTGCTGCTCCCCCGTTCCGCGGGGCGGGGGTTCCTTTCCCTCCCTGAAACAGGCGTCCCTTCTGGGCGGGATCCAAGGGCCAGTGCGGCCAGTCCACAGGGAACCGCCTGGAACCCAGCCCCTGCCCCCCCAGGCAGGGGTAGGGGGCCGGCTGCGGCATTTCCTGCGGGGAGGGCTGGGCGACCCTCACTGTCCCGTTGGGACTGCTTCCCTGGAGAACCGGGGCTCACCTTGGCCTGGAGTGGGGCTCGCGGGAACCCCCCGCCCTGGCGCCAGGGCTGGGCTGTGAGTGGTAAGCAGACGGGAACATGCCCCCTGCCCAAGCCCCTACCCGGGCAGAGGGCCCGTCTGTTTCTTGGGTGTTTCTGGGACACTCTGCCTCTTTGCAGAGTCAGAAGCCTGGGCCTAGCCGCGAGAGGCAGAAGGCGCCGGAGGCAGCGTCTGGCCCAGAACCTTGGGGTGTTACAGCGTGGGGCCTGGCAGACCTGGGTAACAATGCTTGGAACGTCGCCGTAATTATTTTATATATAGATATGGATAGATACGGCAGTTTTAAGGTACCTATGTAAACTAATACCCACCTGTATTATACATATAATTTATTGTGTATGTTTATTTAATAAACATGTATGTATTATAGACTCGTATATAATACACAGTACGGTATTATTATATGTAATAACTAATCTTTATAGGGCACTTTCTGTGTGCCAGCTATTTTTCCAAGCGACCCATGCATTCATTATTTCACTTGATTCTCACAACTCCACTAAGACATAACTACTATTCTGATCGCCATTTGCTGGCTGAGGATGCAGAAGCTCAGAGAAGTTAGGCAACTTGCAAGAGGTCACACAGCAAGGACGCACAGTGAGGAACTTAAATCCCGAGCCCCTGGCTTTAAGGGTAGGGTGCATGAGACTGACTTGAGGTATTGGTGGAGTCTAGTTATAACAGGGGGGTCCCCAGGAAAAGGGGAGGTTCAGGTTCCCTGACCCACCCAATAGAGGGTGGAACTGAGCAGGGAGGAGGAGAAGCTGAGGGGAGACTGGGGTAGGAAGGAGGCAGGATGGGGAGCCAGAAGGAGACTGGGGGGGGCGTGGAGCAGAGACGCGTGAAGAAGCTGCGCTGGCTTCTTGGTCCTGGAGTGGGGGAGACAGACAAGGGGGAGAGACCGGTGGGGAGGCTGACAGCGGCAGCTTTTGCCATTTTGATTTTGCTCTTTCCCCCCTAGATTTGTCTGTTTCTGACCCTTTTCTATGGGTCCCCGCTGGAAGGTGCTTTAGACTGGTGGCAGCTTTCGGGCCTTGCTTTGGGCCAACCCTGTTTGGCTGGACATTTGCCCATCAGGGGCTGGGTCACTGCGGGTTCTGGATTTGGAAACAATTTTCTTTGTCTTTTCTGTATTAAAGTTCCTTTCCATTAAAGGTCTCTACATTTTGTCTTGATGGCAGAGCCTATTTAGAGCAGGCAAGTTTGGGGGTTCTGGGGTGCCCCTCTCTCTGCCCTGTAACTAGTGAGGGACTGGAAATGGTATTCAGCTCAGTGCCTGCTGAGGAGGCCTGGCCAGCTTCACCCCTCCTGCCAGCGGGAGGCCCAGACTGCAGCCCTCCCAGGTGCCCCTGCTGCAGTTACCCCTGCCCCCCGACCCCCACCACGCCCCTAGGCCACACTTGCGGCCCTGGGAAGGTGGCCGTTAGCAGGGTTCCCTTAGACCTTTTAATAGAGTGCGGTAGATTTGGGGTTCATCAGAATCATTTGGGGAGCAGGGTAAACACAACTGGGACCTGTGTCTGGACTGTGTCTTGTGACCCCGAATTCCCTCACCTTTCCAACGGGCTTGTGTGGTTCAGAGAAGGCAGTCTGAAGCCGCGCTTTGGGGCCTGGCATCCTGACACCAGTGAGCCCGCCAGCTTGAATCGGACGAGCCAAGCTTTCTCCAGTTGGCACAGGGAGGGTTGAGCTGCCGTTTCTCAGGGAACATGCAAAGGATCACAGCTGATGGTAAAGTCCCCCAAAATGGTGGATTCTAGAGTCTCCCTTCCTTTCTCCATTGAATCAGAATGGACTCATGGAGAGCCCCCAGGGTGTGCCCAGCAGGGGTCAAGCGCCCAGGATTCTGGTGGTTTGCTGGGAAGTAAAGACATCTACAGAGAAAAAGTGGCAGGTAACGTTGAGTGAAGACAGAGAATCACAAACCCTGAAAGCTTTGGAATTTCAGAGGCCAAATGAACTTAATTGACCAGAGAGTGAATATTTCATGCTGAGGAGGAACGGAACCAGAAGAGCCCAGAAGGGTAGGTGAGAACTGGGTGGAGGGAGCAGGATGTGGGCCAAGGTGCTGGAGAGGGGCTGGGGCCAGGGAGAGACGGTGGGCTTGGCTGGCTAAACTCGCCTGCAGCTTTCCGTTGTGACGTAGCTCCGGAGACGACCCAGGATAGAAGCCTCTTAGGCACCAGCATCAAAAACTCGTGTCATAAGGGCCTCCTTGGTGGCACAAGGGGTTCAGTCTCAGCCTATGAAGCTGTCCGCAGCCACTGCAGCACG
>PVIJ01017205.1:0-30218 GCA_004024925.1 Scalopus aquaticus
AGATATCTTTGAACTACTTGTTGGATGGATGAATGGACAGATGGATGGATGAAAGGAATAGAAGCAGGTGGCATCACAACCTATTGCACTGTAAAATGAGAGAGACTGAGGAAGGCTAGGAATCTGTACGCAATCTGAGAAAAGTTTTTGTGAGGCTTGTGGGGCAGAATCTAACATCCAGGATGTTAAGGCCAATGGCCACAAGGCAAATCTCCAAAGGAGAGAGTGGTATAGGAGGTTTCCTTGGCTCAAAGGAACTGTCCCCAAGACCATCCATTTCCTTCATAGCTTTATACAAAGCAAACAACTTGCAAATTGTTGCTGCTTCCTGTCTTTCAGCTCTTCAATTTCTTCTTCACAAAGTTAACTTTTAAAACTTAAATCGGATTATGTCCCCTCCTCTTGTTTAAACCTTGAATGCCTTCCCAAAACACCTGCAATAAAATCCCTCCTCATCTGGTTCCTGCCTGCCTGTCCCACTCAGTACGCTTCAAGGGTACTTATTCAACCTATACTGAGCCCCTTCCATGGTACTCATTCAACATACTGAGCCCCTTCCATGTACCCAGCACTGTGCTAGTTTTTGTCACCAGCAAACAAAACAATCAAGTCCCCCCCCCCCGCCGCCTTTTTGGGGAGAACACACAAAAAGCAGTAAATCTAATAAATGAGTAAATTAAAAAATGTTAGAAGGTACCTGTACCGTTAAAAAGAGAAGAGAGTCCAGTAATATGAACAAGTAGCTAATCATGCAGGGCCTTTTAGGTCATTTAAGGATTTTAAGTAACTAAAATGTTACTCTTCACAGAAGTCTCACCCTCAGCTCCCACCTCCCCTCAACCTCGTGGCCTTGTCTTTTTCATAGCTCTTCTCCATACCCGACGCTTTCTGATATAGTTAACGCGTATTATTTTCCTGCTAGGGATTTGTCTGACTCCATCATTGGGTCTCTCCTATTTATCAGGAACAAGTTCACGCCCCGTGAAATTGTGGATTGGAAGATAAATACGCCATCAATACCTTAACTTACTGTGGGTTTCTAGTAACAACGTAGCGCCCCAACGTGGAATCCCTTCATTTAACAAAACTCGGGCAAAGAAGAACTTGGTAGGGTTCCTATCATGTTTTAAGGCCTCACTCCCTTTTTCTCTTTCCAAGTCTGGTTAAAGCTGTGGTGACGTTTTCACGGATTTGTTGTTCCTGTTTATGGCTAAGACGAGGAAACAAATCACAGTTCTTCCGGTTTAGCAATGGAGCCAACACACGTCGTTGCTCCCCAGTGTTCTTTTAAGAGAAAATAGGAGATTCCAAATAAACCAGCACGAGGTGTTAAGAGTGACCCGGCTGCCTCACAGCCCTGCCAGGTTCGAGATGCCCAGAGCGGGCCTGGTCTAGAAAGGGCAGGTGACAGCGAGGCACAGGTGGGCTTGCTGGGCGGCCTGGCCAAATGGCCGTTTCCGAACCTCAAGCAGAGCGACTGCCGCGGGGCTGCAGCGCTAGGAGCAGAAAGAGGACCAAAAAGAGGAAGAATGGACCCCTAGTTAATGACCAGCCGAGAAATGGGAACTGTGTGTTCAAGTACGTGGGGGTGAAACTGGCATCTGAGGCCGGCAGGGGAAGGCGCGTCCCCGGCTCCGAAGCCTCCTCCACCGAGTCCAGGTGGGCAGGTGAAGGCAGGGCCGGAGAGCGCCGGCCCCGCGAGGCTCGAGGAGGACACCGGGGAGCTCGGGTCTCCCGTCTTGGCCCCGACATTTCCCGAGCTGGAGTCCGGACGCCGACGGCTCGCCCCCGCCTCGCCCGGCCCGGGCGGACCGCGGAGGAAGACGCGGTCCCGGGCGCCGCGCGGCCGCAGGAAGGCGGGGCGGGGCCGGGGCGGCAGGTCGCGGCCGAGGCGGAGGAAGCAGCCACCGCCCCAGCTGGGGGAGTGCGGCCGGGGGCTTCCCGGGGGAGGGCGACGAGAGCGAGCCCCGTCGCTCGCTCGCTCCCACCCGACCCGCTCACGTCGATCGGCTCGGCCCCGCCCGGCCCCGCCCAGCCGCTCGGGCCGCCGCCTCCGCCCCAGTCGACGCGGGGTGGGCGGCGGGGGAAACCTGCGCCAGCGCCTTTAAGAGGCGTGGCCGCGCGCTCCGCCCCCACCTGCCCCTCGCGCGCCGGGGAGGGGTGGGTGCGGAAGGAGGCGCCGGCACGGGGAGTCCGGGAGCGAGGCGTGCGCTGGTGCGCAGGCGCAGTGGCCGGAAGACAGACCGTGTGTTTCCAAAATGGCGGCAGCGATGGATGTGGATACCCCGAGCGGCACCAACAGCGGCGCGGGCAAGAAGCGCTTTGAAGTGAAAAAGGTTGGGTCTCGCCAGCGCCTTCCTCAGGGAAGCTAGAGAGGCTCGGATCTGGCTGACAGGCCCGAGGAAGACCGAGGCGCAGAGGAAAGGGCTTCATTTCAGGGCGTTCCTGGGATCGGGTACCACGAAAGGAAGCCGGGGGGCGGGTCTTAGAGTTGATCGGCGTGACCGCGGCCCACTCTCAGTGGCCTTTTGGGTGTCGCTGGGAGGCTGAGGGGCCAATCAAGGGGGTGCTTGTTGAGATGCGCGAGGCTGCGACTTGGCTGCGGGAGCCAAGCGCCTGAGCTGTCACTGCGGGGTGGGGAGTGGGGGTGGGAAGAAAGCGAGGGTGGGGGGGAAAAGGGGGAGTCGGAACGCTGCGGTGGGTGGAGGATGGGGCAGTGCGGCGAAAGCCCAGAACCTAAGGATCTGCATTGGAGGCTTCGGAGGAGCCGGGCTGCTGATCTTGCCCCGCCCCTTTCCGAAGCTTGGGGTCCCCCTGGCTCTGAGAGACCCCGGCCCGGTCCCCTACTAATCGAGGCCTCCATTAGCTTGTTCTCTGGCCCCCGCGGAGTCCAAATGTGTAAAGAGTGTAACTCTTGGCTCTCCTGAGAGATCTGTTGGTTTTTCACAGATTCCCCTCGATCCTGTAGTCATGTCGAGAATCCCTCTCTCCGAGGCGGGGTGGGGGAATCGTGGTGGAATTTGATGAAAGGAAACGCGAACCCGAGTTTTGTGTCGTTCAGGGAGGACTGAATACTAGTTGGGAATGAGCTGGTAAAAGTGGGAACGCAAAAATGTGGAACGTGTTGTTTTGCATGAAATGCCTGATAGTGGTTTACCAACAGTTTGAGAGAAAAGTGTCAAGACCCACCTAAGGTAAAATCAATCCCTTCAAAATGAGGATTCTGAACAGGAAAGAGGTTATTCTTGGAACATCTGGCTAAGCAGTGACAGTATTCCCCCCTCCTAGGGCTTATTGGCGTTTCATTGTGAACGCTGCCTCCTCAGTTACAGCCAGCAGCCATATTGAAGAATAATAGAAATAGGGTTTTTCTCCTTCAAGTTGAAGCTGTCAGGAGAAAAGTGATGAAGAAGTTACTAAACACAGAGAATTGGGTTTGAACGAGATGAAGGTTCGGGAAGTGGCACCAAATTTGAAAATGAAAAAGGTGTTTGAGAATATTATTGCAGAAGGTTGAATGAGCTATCACTTTTAGAGAAACTTCTGTTAGAATTATCTTAACTCTAAGGGTCTGAACTTGTAAAAGTTGAGAACATCAGTTTCCGTGATGGTAGGAACTAAACAAAATTCTAGTGAATTCTAGAGTTTCTTAGAAGTCATCTTGTAAAGATTCAAGTGATGACCTTGTTCTGTGTACTGACACTAGGTAGCTATCCAGCTTATCCCACGATTACCCATTTTATGATCCAATGGTCATACATAGTTCATTCTGTTCCTAGCTTTCACCTCCCCACTCATGCTTCCAAGCCGCCTTGTAGAGCAGATATTTATTTATGCAGATTTCGAGCTCTTCTGCAACTGCCAGGGGAGTCTGCACAGTAATTCAAGTTTGTTTTTATTAAGCCTTAAACCAGGTACTTAAAAATTATTCCTGATTTGCTTACATTGACATGGCTGACTAAATTATTTTAAACTGTAGGGAAAAAATAAGATTAAAAAATCATTTCTGTGTTCATATACTCAACCGATTGGAGAATGCAAGAGCATATGTATAACCTACTATTGCCCTCTGCATAATAAATAAGAATAATGTAATATCCAAAACCCCTTTTGTTTGTTGGTCCTTGTGGCCAAAGAGATGATAAACGCAGCTGCAGCGTGAAATGCTAGTGTGTGCGTGTTACAAGGAGAGTGCATTGTTCCCACTTTTTTTTCTTTGCAGTGGAATGCGGTAGCCCTATGGGCCTGGGATATTGTGGTTGATAACTGTGCCATCTGCAGGAACCACATTATGGATCTTTGTAAGTAATTGAAGGACGATGGGAGGAAGTTGAGATGGTTACAGAGATTGGGACTCTCCTGATGTGACAATTTTTCTTCACGAGGAGATGGAAAGTATAGTCAGAGCACTTGGGGTCCTCTGCATCCATCTCGGTAGTATGTTTGAAGTGGAGTAATTTTTTATGCTCTTGTGGAGGCATACCCGTCTCAACATAAACCTTCTCAGTCTAAAGATGGCAAAGCCACATTTAGAACCAGTTGTGAATACGGAAGCCCTGTTGATCATTTCCCTTTATTTCCCATCTCGTATCCAGACTCAAAAGCAGGAAGGAAGAAAATGAACTTTGCGCTAAAATAGTCTGTCAAGCTAGTTTTGCTGGGCAGGATTTATAAAGAAAAGCCAAAGGAGTAAAGATTTCAACGTTAGTGATAAGTGTAGCTAAGAGGACATCACTGCTGTCATCTAAGTCAGCAATTAATTCACTAAGGAAATTTTGTTTACATCTCCACATCTTTCTTTTTTTAAGATTTATTTATGCATAGAAGAACTGGGGTGTAGGCCAGAGGTGCGGGAGGTGAAAGGATTCTCCACAGTCAGTGGGGAGCAGAACAGGTAAATCTACTGAAATATACTGCTGAGGGGAGCAGCAGGTGAGACGAGAGGTCTGCCACGCCACATAGGTCAGCTTCCCAGCCAGGGATCGAACTCAGGCCATGGTGGTGATAGCTCTGACACTTACCACTGTGCCACCAGGGAGGCTTCCGTACGTTTCATCACACAGTGGTCTGGACTGGAGCTGTTGATGGACTCACTGAGTACCCTCTTAGTGATAGGGACAAGAACATTGATCACACCAGAAACAATTAAGATGAATTTTTCATCCATGTACTAAAAATGGTATGTTACTGAAATCCGAAATGGGGCAAAAAAAGTTCAGCTTTCTAGAACTGAAATTATTGGCGCTAAGTTTTTAAATCACTCACTTGACTCTTCAGCTTCACCTTGCCACCTAGGTCACTCGGTGATTTCTTTCCATTTATGAAGTGTCCATGCTTCCCCCTTTTCAGAGCCCTTACATAGCTACTTTACTCTGCCTGGAACATTCTTCACCTCTTCTCCCCACCTTCGTCTAACCCAGCACTGTACAATCTAAGTGTAAGCTTCAGGGGCCTCCCTGGTGGCACTAGGGGTTAAGTCTCAGCTTTATGAAGCTATCCAAAGTCACTGCAGCACAAGTTCAGTCCCCGGCCAGGGAGCTTCCCACATGGCACGCAGACCTCTCCTGTCTCGCCCGCCGCTCCCCTCAGCAGTGTATTTCAGTAGATCCACTCTGTCTCTGGTGAATCCTCTCTCACACACCCCCACACCTCTGGTCTGCACCCCAGCTCTTGTATGCATAAATAAATAAATCTTTAAAAAAAAAAGTGAGCTTCAAATTCAAGCACGTACATAGTTTAAAATTTTCTAGTGCCACATCAATAAAGTAAAAAGAAACGTGGTTTGTATTTTATTTTTCCTGCTATAGCCAAAATATTTTCATTTCAACATGTGATCAGTATTTTAAAATGAAACATATAGTCTCTTTTATTGCAGTACATCTTCTGAGAGCATCGTTTGCGCTCAGAGCACATCTGATAGCGGACTAGCCAAATGCAGGTGCTCAGTCTCTACATTGGCCTGTGGCAACTTTATTGGGCAGAGCAGCACAAACTCAGTTGTTCTTCTGCTCTCACCTTGAACTTGCTCAGAGATGGTTTTTTCCTGATGATACTTAGATGCGCACATGCGCGCGCACACACACACACACAAGCTGTGACAGTTGTGATAAATATTCCCAAGCCACGTGTCGTTTCCCTTTGTAGCCGTCATTTCATTTGTTGGTTCTCTGTCATGCCCATGTTATTTACTTCCGTTGTCCCAGCAACTAGCATAGTATCCAGTACCTGATAGAGTCTCACTAAATATTTGCTGAGTGAATAAAGACACAAAATAGGGTAATAACCTGCGGTCATCACAACTTGGAAAGCATATCAAATATTTTGGTTGGAAAGCAGTCATGCACGTGTTGGTCGTTTGTATTGACCTGGGTTTCTTTGAGTTTTGACTGTTTCCCTTTACACACTACAAAGAAGGTCAGCAACTACGTGACGTTGATCCAGATAGAAGGAACCATCACAGAAAAACACATGCAGCGCTTTAAATGTGTTTGGGTGGGGTCTTTGATTACACGCTTGCCAATTTCTTTGCTGTGCAATTTTAAGGTGGTGTGCCCAGAGGAAATTTTTTTTTCTGGGAGCTTCCTTCTGTAAATAAATATTTTTTTTATTAAAGATTTATTTTTATTTATGCATTCAAGAACTGGGGTGTAGGCCAGAGGTGCAGCAGGGGTGGGGGGTATGAGAGGATTCACCAGAGACAGAGTGGGGAGCAGAACAGGTGGGTCTACTGAAATCCACTGCTTGGGGGAGCAGTAGGTGAGGCAGGAGAGGTCTGCTGCCCCCTGTGGGTCAGCTCCCCGGCCAGGATCAAACTCAGGCAGAGGCTGGCAATAGCTTGATAGTGCTGAGACTTTAACCCCTGTACCACCGCTGTAAATAAATATTTATATAATGCTAATCGTTAACCTCTATATTTAAGTCATTGTATATTTCTCTGGGTGCAAGCAAATGATTTTCTCAGGAGGCCTTAGGTCCCCCTCTTAGAGCTTGGTACTAGAGTGATCAGCGTCAGTTAGAGGCTTACTTTATCATATTGTTAAAAATCCAGATGGAAGACATAAAATACTGAACTCTTTTAACAAAAAATTATGAATGTATTTTCAAGTCATGTCTCCTGTTTCTTCGGTGAATATTCATATCCTAGGCATTCTGCTAGGCACCAGGATAAGTAATGATTGCTGTCAAGTCTTTACTCTTTTGCTTATTACTGACACTAAAGAGAAGTCCTTTTGCCACAACTGAGCTTTCTTCCTTTCAGAAATACACAGGTTCAGATTTTTGTAAAGAGATTTTTTGTTAAAGAGGAACATAAAAGTCTTGACTTAGCAGTGGCCATTTTCTAAGAAATCCTGGCCCAGAACTAAGTGGGTAATCACGCAGCTGTGAATTCGGGAGTGCTGTGGCTACCCTGGGGCGGGACCCCCTCCGAGGCATTCTTGGTCTAAAGACATCCTCTTGTGAGTCCTCGATGATAATGCACGCCCTGTGTTGACCTGGTGTCGGTTTTGCATTGCTTTAGAGAGTTGCTGAAATGCAGGATGTGCTAGGGTTTATTTCCTGTCACCGAACGTAATCTTGTCTAGAAGGAGAGAACATCTAGAAGTGCTTAGAGCCCAACCTTTGCCCCGGACTCATCAGTGACCTGAATCAGTGACTTGAGTGATCTGCCCACCTTTGAGATGGTGCCAGTGCTTCCTTGGCGGCCCATGGACACGGCGCTTTGGTTGGGTGTCAGAAGTCCCCAGGCCCTGTCAATCACGTGCCCTGAGCACCTGCCTTCGCAGGGATGTGGCGGGAACCCGCTCCGGGCAGCGTGTGTGCCTACCCCAGGTTGACAGGGAACAGCAGTTCCTTCCCCTGTTTAAACTAACGGCTGAACCAGGCCCTCCTTCTGCACTAGAAGCTCAGGAACATTTGAGATTAAGATGTTAAATGATGTTTCACTGATGTTTGATGACGTCTCATGTCATATCTGCTTATCTAGTATTTCAGATGGTGATCCTGTCCCTCCTATGTATGTTTGTTAGGAATTGCCTGATGACGAATAAATATATATTTGGGCCCTATCTATTTATAAAAATGACTTGCTTCATTATTTAAGAACTGAGAGCTGACCATGTGCTTGGGGTAGAAAGACGAGTCCCTTAAAGATTCTCGGCCTAGAAAAATCTGAACATGATCATATACCCCGAAATAGTTTTGGTATTTACTTAAATAATATTAGTGCCTCTTTTCTTTATTTGTGCCTCTTAATTAGCTAATTTCATAATCATGGCCCTCATTTAAGATAGAGGATCTAACTTGAAAGGCATCAGATTTTGTTCTCTGCCAACTCTTTGAATATGACAGCGTATTCACAACCCCAATAAATTCTTGAATATACTTTGTAGAGTCTCAATTCTCTGCTCTTATCAGAAGAAACACCCAATTATTCTCTTGTAGTATGAATTTTGGTAACAAAAGCAAGTTCTGTGATTTTCAGAACAATTCTGTTCTTTGGTATTTTTAAAGATAAAAAAAAAACACACAAAACAATTACGGTATCTCTTCCCCTAAGACCAAACACACCATTCACATCTCAGCATTATGTTCCTACAATTTTATCATTTTCCAGCTATGAAAGTTGAAAGTAGTTGTCTGCAGTATTTAAATATTCTCTCCTGAAGCTTTTTATTTTTCAGTGAGGAGACTCCATTTAGTTACCACCTTCAGAGAAAGCAAATTACACATTAGTGATTCTTGTTCTTGGAATATTTATCCCCATGGAGCTTTACTCATCAGTTCTTGATCCCAGTCAGATTTTTATTCTATTTAAGTCCCTTCCCCTTCTATAAAATTGGGTTTATTTGGCTATCATGCAGTAATTTACTCACTTCTGTCCCAGCTGACCGGTTTCTGCCTGACTCCTTCAGGGCTTGGAGCTGGGCGTCCCAGTGGGCAAGCTTGGATGCTGTAAGGGTCTAAGAGGAACATTCAGTAGCTATAAGGAAGAGATGCCAGTTCTCAGGACACTACAGTTAGGAGGAAGTGCCTAGAATTTATCAAATGTATCAGATGAGGAATCCCTGCCATTTTGGTCCAGTCCGGTCACGTTAGATCTAAAGTGCCTCTTCCATTGGTTGACTAGGAAATCGGGCACATCTCGCCTTCTCTGTTCTTCACCCCTTTCCACATTCATCAGAAATCAGTTATGACTGGGCCTCCCTGGTGGTGCAGCGGTTGAGCGCTGTGCTGTGGAGCTGTCGGCAGCGCGCGATGCGAGTTCAGTGCCCAGCCGGGGAGAATCCCACATGGTGCGGCAGACCTCTCCTGCCTCGCCCGCTGCTCCCCTCAGCAGTGTATTTCTGATCTGCCTGTTCTGCTACCCGCTCTGTCTCTGGTGAACCCTCTCGCCGCCCCACGCCTCTGGCCTGTACCCCAGCTTGTATGTATAAATAAATAAATCTTTTTAAAAAAAAAAGATATCAGTTATGACTAATTAACCCCGGGAGAATGTGTTCGGGTGGGCACCTCACCGCCTGAGGCCTAGTGACCTTGTTGCTTTTGTCCCCACAGGCATAGAATGTCAAGCTAACCAGGCGTCGGCTACTTCTGAAGAGTGCACTGTGGCGTGGGGCGTCTGTAACGTAAGGAAACATCTTTCCATATCTGCTTGGCTTGTAAACACGTTGCCACTTTTCCCGCCTTGCCAATTTTGAAAATAACTAGAACAAACAATGACTAACCAACCTTTCTCCCAAAAGGTATACTAGTAGTAAAAACAGATTTGAAATCTTTGTACTGCTCACCTGTTAGGGGGTAGAAATTATTATTGCGGGGGCATTAGTTTGCCTTAATTATAGAGTTGACCCATTTTTGTTAGCAACATTTTGGGGACTGCCTTCAAGCCAGAAGCCAATGGCGCAGTCTTTGACTATTCTCCTGCTGGTGGAAAGCCTTATCTGCATAACAAATTTTTTTTTAAGTTTAGGTATCTTGAAGAAGCTAGTCATAAGGTGTGTGTGTGTTCTGAGTGTAGTAAATAGCCTAAGTTAGGATTTGGGGTTTTTATTTTAACACAGCTCATGCCAGAAGTGTGTTGTGCAGCCTTGCTGAACTGAGTGTTCAGCTTTCCAGGGAGGGACAAGCCCTGGCGGATGGTAAACATAAAATATGTTATTTCTAGCATGTGTTAAAAAGTCCTTATAGTTATGTCATCCAGTCATATGAGCCAAAATTGTCCCGTTCAGGCCTCCTGTGCCAGGGAACCGAGGCCCCACAGTTCTAGCCAGGCCGCAAGTGTACCTTAGATCTCTGCCAGAAGACAGCAGGTCAGGATGTCGTCTCCTGGACTGTAGAGGTCGCTGGGCTGTGCAAGGACCCTGTGCTGCTGCAGCGTGCCCTTTGGGGGCTGGGAGGTCGAGAAGGGTGTCGTCGGCACCCTCAGTGAGCCGGCCCCCAGTCCTGCTAATTGAGGAGCGTGCCTCCGCTCCCTGCCACTTGGAAGCCTTTCTCTCTTGGACAGTGGGTTGTGTGAGAGTTAGCAGGGAAGTGACCTCTCAAAGCCTGTGACCCAGGAGAAAACTAGCCCTGTGGAGTGTCCCTAGTGCAGAGTGCATGCCACTCCACTCACAGAAGTCTGTTTTTGTCTCGGAAAAGACAGCTCTGGAGATTCTAACCCACACTGTGGTTTGTTAAGTTTCACGCACGCTTTGGCAGGCGGACTGGCCGGGTTTCAGGACTGTCGGTAAACCAGTCTCGCAAAAAGCTTTCACTGTTTGGCTGGCGTGTCAGCTTTTCTCCTCTGCCCACACCTCAGCTGACCCACCAGGGATTAAGTGGTCTGGGCCTTGTTGCTTCTACCGGAACACGACCCCGTGGTGGGGAGAGGCCCTCCGCAGAGGTGTTGTGATCAGCACCTGCCTGTCACTCACTCGGCCACTTCCCCGCTCCCTGTCCGCTATGGTCTTGGTCCTCTGCCCTCCGACTTGCCATCTCCATCACTGCTCTTTCATCTGCGCATGTGCAGTTGTGCTTGTCATCGTATTTCCTTTCAGCCTAATTTTTTTTTAATCGCATTCCTTTTTGAGACAAAGCCCCTCACCCATTACAGACTTACTGAGTCCCTGCTCCTGTGGTATCAGTGTGTTCGTGACCAGGTCTGGACATGAGGTCCTTTGAACAGAGTTGAGGGGTGCGGAAGGTGGTGCCACCAGCTCAGCTCTGGGCGGGGGCAGTGGCTCTGCACTAGCCAGGTCTGAGGAGAAGCCTCTGCTCCCGGGGCTCCCCTCTCCACAGTGGGTGGGTGGAGCAGTTGGGGACCCAAAAGGAGGAAGCGGAAACCTCACGTGATCAGGGCCTCCTCTCCTGGGTCCAAAGAAGGGCGAAGCCTCCCCCACGGGCTCGATGGGACCAGGAGCCACGTCCAGCCGCCATTTAACAATGGAGCTTACACTTGGACGTGCGCCGAACCCCCCGCCGCTTTCCCTCTGGTAGTAGTGGCACTTCTAGGAAACACTTCATTGGAAATACTCGGGTCCCTCACCCACTGTGATCAGTTGTCGAACTTTGTCTCGCATCGCCCTTTGTCTCCCATTGTTCCTCTCCATGCCCGGACCCCCCTGTGTAAATCAGTCCACGGCCCTTGAGACTGGTCAGGAGAGGAGCGGGCTACACAGAGCTGTGTGTAATGAAATGTGTCTTTTCTTCCAGCATGCCTTTCACTTCCACTGCATCTCTCGCTGGCTCAAAACACGACAGGTGTGTCCGTTGGACAACAGAGAGTGGGAATTCCAAAAGTAGGTGTTTCCGCAGTTCTGCATGACAGATTGGGCTGTGTTGGCACGGTCCTTTGACTCGCCCCAGCTGGGGGTGAATGGTGTTGGGAGAGGGGGGCCAGAGGCACCTTGGGTCTCGATGCGCTGGGTGGGGACTTACCCATGTGGCAGGTGCACAGAGGCGTGACCAGCATCAGAAGCTGCCACCTCAGGTTTCCCAAATATTATATCTAGGGTCTGTGGAAGGGGGAAATTTGAGAATCTTCAAGCTATTAAACATTTCTAGGATCGTGCCCATGGTAAGGTTCCATGGGCTAACAAGTGTCAGACATCTTTGCTTTGGGCTATAGTTATATCCACCTCTTATGTCTCTGCTCTGTCTTGTGCTGGTTAATTCTGATTTAGCGTTTATGGATGTCTCTGCTCCATTATTATGTAAAGAAAATATGACATGCTAAGTTTTAAAAAACTCAAGTGGTCAAAAGAGTTTGCCACAGAAAATGCTTTTGGTTAATTCCTCTCCTGCACTCACTCCCAGAGGTAACCTTCAGCGGGTATGTCTGTGGCAGTAATTCCTAAAAGAGGAACTTCTGGATAAAGGAATGTATACATTTTTGTTTTAGATAATGTCAGATTTTCCTTCCCAAGAATTTCTACAACTCCATGGTCCTTCCACGCAGTATAGAAAGCCCCTTCTCTCTTTCCTGCCAATGCGCTTAATTTTTTCACCTTAGATACGCTAATTTAAAAATTAGTATTCAATTGCATTTTTACCTTTTTAGTGAGGTTGGCCTACTCTTCATATGTTTTCCTGATTTTTTTCCATGAAATGCCCCTATACTGTTAAATTATTGATGGTTTTAATAAAAAATTTAATGGGAAGGGGTATTTCTATGTACATAAGAGTTTTGACTAATAAAAACTAGGATTCTTTAGTTTAGAAATCCTCTATTGGCAGTTATTTTGCTTTTAGACTTGGTTATTTTGGTAAAGAATTTTGGAAGTTCTAGCAAATATATGTTCATCTTTTTAAGAAATTTGCCAAATTCTCAGTAACTGCCCCATGCCGCCGGGCTCTGCTCCGCGGAGCGTCTTTGTGCCGAGACGCGTGTGAGAGATGCGGTGTGGGGTGGTCCATGGAACCCACGCACGTCCCCATCGGGCAGACACACAGCCCGGCGCTCAGGAGCCTGGAGCGCCTCAGGGCACCATCTTGGACCGCAGCTGCCTGACGTTGCCCCTCGTACACACCCAGGGCTGAGTGGGAGGTGGGCAGAGCCCTTCCCTTGGGCTTTAATGCCACTACCGGACCCTGCTGTGCGCTGCCAGGCAGCTGTCATGGCCAGTGTATCAGGAAGAGACCATACGGACCACATTCCAGTGTCCTTTGATCTGCTAGAGAACTTCTGGGTTGTTCTCAGCCCATCATACATTGGGGCTCCGCACTGTGTGGGGTTCAGCAACAAAGTTTTATCAACACTTATCAGCCAAGTCTGGGTTTTTTTTAAGATTTATTTATTGGGCCTCCCTGGTGGTGCAGCGGGTTAACGCGCAGCACTATGAAGCAATCCAGAGCGACTGCAGCACGAGTTCGATCCCCAGCCAGGGAGCTTCCCACATGGCTCAGCAGACCTCTCCTGTCTCCCTGCTGCTCCCCTCAGCAGTGTACTTCAGTCGCCCTGCCTGTTCTGCTCCCCACTCTGACTCTGGTGAATCCTTTCACCACCCCACATCTCTGGTGTACACCCCAGCTTGTATGCATAAATAAATAAATCTTTTTAAAAAATGCATGCAAGAGCTGGGGTGTAGGTCAGAGGTGTGGGGGTGGTGTGGGTCAGCTCCCTGGCCAGGGATCGAACTTGCCCTGCTGTGCCTGGTGATAGCTTGATAGTGCTGAGACTTAACCCCTTGTGCCACCAGGGAGGCCCTATCAACCAAATTTTTAAGTGGATTCCTGTGAGAGGTGCTTAAGGAATCTGGCCGTCTTCAGGGCGGCCCAGCAGCGATGCAGAGGTGTAGCTGGCTTCCGTACATACAACAAATTACTTTAATCACAGGCTAACTGCCCAAAAAGAAACAGAACACAGGATCAAGTAAGATAATAATGAAAGCTCTTGAGTTCAAGAAATCCATTTATATGTGGAAAGAATTTCCTGGTCCCGTTTAATTTTATAATCTTGTGAGAGCCAAATTTTGCCTTCTGAAGAAATCTGAAACCCTGCCTAGTTTCTCCGCATTTCTCTTTCTGAGGTCCCGAATGCCATCGGGGCTGTGATTGGAACTGGTGATAATTTTTAAGTTGAGGGCTGTTCAGTTACTGATTTCTGTGTTTGCCTTACCCACACGTGCCCGAGGGCCGGCGTGGAGGTGAACGCAGACAGGCTGCTGTGGGACCGGGCGGCTGGGCCCTCGGGCTGTCTGAGCCACTGGGCTGAGTTCTCCTTCGCAGCATCTGTCCGGGCACCTGAAGGAGAGTCCGTGGGTGCGGCTGAGTCCCCAGAGGGCCTGGAGCGGGGGTGGCCAGCTGCAGGACGTCAGGGCGTGTGGGGAGATGGAGGTGCCCTCGGAGCACACGGGTGACCACGCCCAGCTCCTCACCCTTCTGAGTTTAAGCAGGTTTTATGGTCTCAGGCAGGACTTTATTAAGGAATTAAGAAAATAATTTACTTTGTCTTTTAGGTATGGGCACTAGAAAAGGAGAATTCTTCCATCAAGCTTAATTGTTTTGCTATTCATTTGATGACTTGCCCTCCTGTTACTTAATTATAAATTAGATAGAATCGTGTCTTTTCTGCTTTGTCTCTTCAGTTTGCTATCCCTGCAGCCATATGTATTCTGTGTCAAATAAAGTCCAGTTGGATTCTGGAACAGATGCTGGCTCTTGTGTGTGTGAAAAATGTGAACATAAGTAAGGGGTCCCCTCTGCTGAGGTGGGAAAGCCTGCCTTCGAGAGGGAGATGCTTTCCACTGGCGCCAGAGCAGAGCTGGCCTCTGTCTACAGCCCAGTGACTGGACGCAGTGGTGGGCAGGTCACCCCTCTGCTCCGTGCTGCCCTCCCGCACAAAGTGACCTCCAAGGACTAAATGGCATCATACGGGCACAGAAAGAGACTTTGTCAACTGCAAAACTGCTGTACCCCTCAAACGGCGCCGCGCCTTCCAGAGGCAAACTCCAGTCCTAGCGTCTGCATCTAATTAGCCGCTGAACTCTCCGTTTACTGTTAGACCCACTGAACCTGTGTCCTCTCTAGCCCATTGGCCACTGACGGAGCTCAAGTCCTCCTTTTGTTCCTAAAAAGGAATGCAATTCCCTCTCGTCATGATCTTTTTTTTTTTTTTTAAGGTTTATTGATGCATACAAGAGCTGGGGTGTAGGCCAGAGGTGTGGGGGGTGAGAGGACTTCCCAGAGACAGAGTGGGGAGCAGAACAGGCGGATTCACTGAAATACATTGCTGAGGGGAGCAGCAGGGAGACAGGAGAGGTCTGCTGCGCCCTGTGGGAAGCTCCCTGACCTGGGATTGAACTTGTGCTGCAGTGGCTGCAGATAGCTTCATAGTGCTGAGACTTAACCCCTTATGCCACCAGGGAGGCCCCCGTCATGCGATGTCGAGTCTACTTGCTCCAACCTGACATGAGTCACTTGGTCTGGTGCCCCCTCCCCAACTGAGAAATCCCCCACCTCCACAGAAGTAGAATTGGGTGCCCGTATGAACTCTGAGCCAACTCTTGGCTCCTGGGCTCCCTTGCATCTGCAGCAAGGCAGTTACTTAACCTCGTTCACGTGCAGACACCCATCCCGTCACCCATTATGGCCTTGGATAGCAGCACCCAAAGCCCATGTAGGTGGCAGGACGGGTTATGACCAGTGTTTATCAGCCTCAAGAGCCAACACCTTCCCGGACCAGTTCGGTGACATCATTTTGGCTGTGGCCCCAGCTGTCTGCCCATCTTCTGAGCCCCAGTCTCCAGCATTCCTTATGTAGCTATGAGCCCGCCCACATTCTTGTAGTGTCCACTCAGCTACAAAAACAGTCCAATCCTTTGATTCTGAACTCTTACCATCCCCCCACAGTCCCCAACAGTGGGCCCACACCTTTTCCTTGCTCATTCATTCTCCAAACATCCTAAAACCCCTTCATTCTGTTGTAATGTCATCTGGCGTATTTCACTCACCAGCCTCAGCCAACAGAACACTTCTAAGAGCACATTACCTGTCTTCCCTTTCTTGTGTTTTTCCACATTTTGATTGGGTTCTACCATTGAAGCTTTCCAGTGAGGCGATTCCCTATGCAGAGATGTTTTCTTTTTCTTTTTTTTTTTTAAAGATTTATTTTTTATTTATACATACAAGCTGGGGTACAGGCCAGAGGCGTGGGGCGGCGAGAGGGTTCACCAGAGACAGAGCGGGGAGCAGAACAGGCAGATCAGAAATACACTGCTGAGGGGAGCAGCGGGCGAGGCAAGAGAGGTCTGCCGCGCCATGTGGGATTCTCCCCGGCCGGGCGTCGAACTCGCATCTCCACTGCCGACAGCTCCACAGTGCAGCGCTTAACTGCTGTGCCACCGGGGAGGCCCCAGAGATGTTTTCTTTAGATACCCCTTCTTTCCTTCCTATCTGGTTGGACCCACAGTTGAACACCTATGAAAGCTTCTTGCCCCAGCTGAGCCAGCCACCCTGCTCAGTATACCGAACTTTCTTTCTTTTTAAAGAATGATTCCTTTATTGTACGTTTTTTTTTTTATGCATACAATAGGTGGGGTATAGGCTAAAGGTGCGAGGCAGGGCGGGGTGGAGAGGATTCACCAGGGACAGAGTGGGGAACAGATCCACTGAAATACACTGCTGAGGGGAGCAGCGGGCGAGGCAGGAGAGGTCTGCTGCTCCATGTGGGAATCTCCCTGGCTGGGAATCAAACTTGTGCTACAGTGGCTGCGGATAGCATGATAGCACTGAGACTTAACCCCTGCACCACCAGGGAGGCCCCCATGTAGCAATTTTTCATACTGTCTACATTTTGCACTCTGACACATAAAACTATCCCTTACACAAAAATAGAACCTATCTTTCAGAGGAATTATGCTTTTTTCAGATACCTTGATACTTACAATGTTCTATTTTTCTGCCTTGTTATCTCCTCTACCTGTAACTGACAGCCTTTGTCCAAGCTAGAAACTTTAAAGTCACCTTCAATTCCGCCTTCACCCTCATCCCCGATCCTCATGTGGTCACCATCTCCTGCCTATTCTGCTTTGATTTTACTTAAATCCACAATCTCCATCTTTCTAACCACGACTGTTCGAGGCTTCATCATCGCCTGGATGGCTGAAATGGATTTATTACTCACCTCACCTTCACCTACAAGATTTAGGAGCCCTAACAATAGAAAATATAAAAGAGGGCCTCCCTGGTGGCGCAGCGGGTAAGCGCTGCGCTGTGGAGCTGTTGGCAGCAGCGATGCGAGTTCGACATCCGGCCGGGAAGATTCCCACATGGTGCGGCAGACCTCTCCTGCCTTGCCCGCTGCTCCCCTCAGCAGTGTATTTCTGATCTGCCTGTTCTGCTCCCCGCTCTGTCTCTGGTGAGCCCTCTCGCCGCCCCACACCTCTGGTCTGTACCCCAGCTTGTATGTATAAATAAATAAATCTTTAAAAAATATATATATATAAAAGAACAATCCAGAAGACCCAGTTCCAAGGTCTAAAGATTCTGCTGCTTGAACAGCTCATTCTTCTAGAGTTTTTTAAACCATAGTCCCAGGAGTCTGCAGAGGCATCTCCATCACCCAAAGCTGTTGGGGAACCAATGGAAGAAGGCAGTTACATCACCAACTATTCCTTTTTTTATTCCATGTTCAAATCTCACTGAGTTTTAGAACTTCTTAAAAAAACAATGAAGTAACTTTCTTTCCTTTTCCCACCATCGAGTCATATGAGCTGACCCCGCTCCTCCCTGTGTCTTCTCACAAGACAGTAAAGGATCAACAATTCCTGGCTGAGCCACAAAAGCAGACTCAACCCAACGGATTCAGCAGAAAACTGGTAATAATGTCAGGTACAGCTCCAAGAGGAGATGCTGATGAGGACACGTCGGGTCTCAAAGCATCTGACCACGTCACGTTGCAAACCTCAGTGTTTGGACATCTTTAGGAAGTAGTTATATGTGTATGCTTCTGAACCTAGTCGGTTGGCTCAGTAATAAATACGTGAGATCTTTGTTAGAAGGAAAATACAATTGCCTAGAAGGTATAAAGAAAGAGAAATGATCTAACCCTTGTCAAATGCCGCAGGGCCATCGACAGGATGGAACATTATTTTTCTAAATTGTGAAAACTGATAAACACAGAAAAATCTTCATTACATTATGCCAAGAGGAAGTGGCATTATCTCAGCCACTGTGATAGCAACAATATCAAAAAAGATAAAACATGGAAAATAAGATTGCAATCAGGCAGATTAAAACTATGGCTCATCTATGACCATTTTAAATTTATTCTTGCTAAATTTTCTCTTGCATGTAAAAGAAGGAAAAAATAATCTCCCTAAGAAGTGAAACTGTCATAGTCTCTAAAAGGCTCCACTTTCCAAGATCAGTGACTCAAGCTGTTGAAAGTTTATCCTTACAATTTACCACTTCCAGAAAGCTCTCATAGTACAGTCTCATTTGATCTGCCTAATTGTTCTTTCTGGCAGCTCTTCGCTTTTGAACAGCAATTGCGGGCTCCTCATCTCCACTCCCCTCTCAGCTCATCTTCGAGACACCCGAGTCTATATTTAGTCACTTGTGTCACATTGTCAACCTCAGTTCATTACCCACCCTCCGTACATTGCGATCAAGATGGCAGCAGCTATGAGGCTCTGGAGCCCTTCTCTCGCCTTCCTATAATATACCCAAGATTCTAAGCCCCTCTCTGCTGTCGCTGCATCTTGCTTCATTATACCCCCATCCTACTGATTTTCCTACATCATCTGTGTATTTTCACACCCTACTCTGACCTTTGATCCCAGTGTCCTCCCCCTGGGCAGACGAACTTCTGACTGAAATCTTGACTGTTACCATCACATGGGATGGTCTGAACGAGGTTCTGAGGGTGGGTCCCTCATCTGTAAAATCGGGATGAGAATAAGAAGAGTAAACCAGGGCCTCCCCGGTGGCGCAGCGGTTAAGCGCTGCGCTGTGGAGCTGTCGGCGGCGGCGGCGACGCGAGTTCGACGCCCGGCCGGGGAGAATCCCACATTGCGGGGCAGACCTCTCCTGCCTTGCCCGCTGCTCCCCTCAGCAGTGTATTTCTGATCTGCCTGTTCTGCTTCCCGCTCTGTCTCTGGTGAGCCCTCTCGCTGCCCCACGCCTCTGGCCTGTACCCCAGCTTGTATGTATAAATAAAAAATAAATCTTTAAAAAAAAAAAAAAAAGAGTAAACCAAGGGATACCATGAAAAAAATGAGAAAAAGCATTAGATTGCCCGCCAAAATTAACATGGAGCTGATCAAAGCTGGGGCTTGAGGTGGGTAGATGGAGGGAAAGAGATCTTGGGCAAGCAAGAATGGACTGCAGAGGGACTGAGGGTGCTCATCTAGCTAAAGAGACAATGGGGTGACTTCAAAAGGGGATTAATCTGGGAAACCCTAAACTGGAGCATCACAGAGGCACAGCAGGCGGTGCTCAGCCCAGCTCTCTGCAGAGGGGCTGACAAGCTTCCACTATTAAAAGCCCTGCAGCAAAGCCCACCTCAGTTTGGAGATCTCAGCCTAATGCTTTTTTTTTTTTTAAGATTTATTTTTATTTATTTATGCTTATAAGTACTAGGGTGTAGGCCAGAGGAGCAGGGGATGAGAGGATTCACCAGAGACAGAGTAGGTTGAGAACAGGTGGATCCACTGAAATACACTGCTGAGGGGAGCAGCAGGTGAGACAGGAGGTCTGCTGTGTGTGCCATGTGCATCGGCTCCCTGGCTGGGGATCAAACTCAGGCCGCAGTGGCTGGTGAAAGCTTGATAGCGCTGAGACTTAACTCCTGCGCCACCAGGGAGTCAGCCTGATACCTTTCAATATTTGCCTTCTCTAATTAAAGGACCCCTAGCTCCCACAGTACTTCAATAAAATGCAAACTTCTCACCCGGGCCAACAAAGAGCGCCAGCTAAGGACAACTGTTATCTCCACTAAGAACTCCTCAGCCTAATCTCGTCCAAGAAAGCCACTCCCTTTCTCGGTGTCCCAGCACTCCGTCCACTCTGGGAGGGGTCACCACCTGCCCTCTGGGCTTGGCCTGGGCTCCCCAGCTCCCTGCGTGGCTGGTTCCCTCAAGTCTCAGAATTTACCCAACAGTCACTTCCCTGAGAAGCGTTCCCTGCCACCCTATGCAAATGGCCACCCGGTTCACTCTGCCTCATGAGTCCACTCTGCTGGGTCCTGGCACTCAGTGCTGTGCAAAGGGTCTTGGTCACAGATGAGATTACTCGTTTCCCCTACTCTGCTGGTTCTGAAGTCCGGGAGAGAGCAAACACCCCCCCTGCCCTGTTCACCTCTGAATTTCCAGCACCTACCACGGTGCCTTCGTTGAAGAAATAACAAGTCAACAGATGAACTGTCCTTGCCCTTGTTTCATTCTTGCCACCAAACCCACTGTCTGCTCAGCACTTGTAGGCCCACTGAGAAGGAGCATTAAGCTGCAGGTGTAGGTGCGAGCGCTTTCTCTGGAGCAGTCGTGGTTCACTCTGAAGTGATTTTCGTGTTGTCTTTTCTTTTGGTTTTATTGAGGTGACATTAGTTTACAAGGCTGTAGGTTCCCAGTGCACATTCTCCATCAGCGCCTGCATCTGTCCCCCAGCCCCCGCCCACCCCCTCTCCCATCACCATCACCGCCCACCAGTGGACCCCTTTACCCAGTCCCTCATGTTACACCGTGTCTACGAGCCGGGCAATTTATTGTTATCCGTATTTGCTGTTCAATGACTCCGCGAAGTGCCAGCCACAGACCGGGAAGTTGCGATCCAGCAATCGTCACCAAAGCGGGGTCTACACCAAGAGCGCTGTGATGGCCCCGTGTTACAGTTCAGGGAGCCAAGGCTGGGGGCCTACATGACTGTGTCACCCTCACAGTTCAAATAGCAGAGGCAGAAATGGAACCAGAGTGGACCTGACTCCAAAGCTGAGGTTTCCTCCTAAGGTCCATGGCGGACACCCAGCCCGCTCTCCCCCCAGGACTGGGCCTGTCCTCTCTGGGTCTTTGATGATGGTGAGTCCACTTCATGCCCCCCCACCCCCATTCGAGATGCCTCCCCTTCTGCCCTCCTCTCCCTGCAGTGCAGCAGCCATGACCCAGATTGGGCCTGATAGTCCTGTCTTAGTTCTTTTCTCTTGGACAGACATGACCTTTAGGGGAGAAGGGGAGAGGACACAGCCTGTTGCGTTTTGTTTGCTTCATTGTTTTTTAGAACCCCGGTGCTTAATATATTGAAGGTCAGAGTGGAGTGTACAAATCAATAATAATAGTGATCTTCATTAAACGGGCACTGGGAAAAAGGGCCAGGTTTCCTGATTAATAAGGAGACCTGACATTTGTATAGCCCGTAGCTATTTACAAAAGGCGCTTACTCCATTATCTCCGTCTTCCCTCACACTAACCCTCCAGGGCAGCTTGGGCCAAGAGAGGCAACTTTGGAAGGAGTCAAACCTGGGCCCACATCTCAACCCATTCAGAAGCATGGGAGACAAAGCGTGTGAGGGGCCTGACACAGAGCCTGGCACACAGCAGGTGCTTAACTGGAGAGGGCTGGCAGACTCACTCAGGTTCCCTCAGATTCCCTGGAAGTTGGGGTGGGGGGACCCTTCCCACCTGCACCTTGAGCCCCGCCATAGGGCCTCATTCCACTGTCCCTGACCGAGTTGTCCCTGCTTCTCAGCACATGAAACAAGTTTTCCATTTCTGCTTCCCTCTTCTCCAGTGACTGTCTAAACTGAGATTTCCCCCAAAGAAGACCCTTTGTCTATACTTGGTAGCTGATTTTGGGGCTTCCAGGAACACAGTAAGAGAGGGGAAGAGAGACTGGAAACGAGGAGAGCCACGGGGCACTTCAGATGCCTCTGCGGGCACCTGGGGCTCCCCCGCACCGAGGACACCTGGGGGACCAGGCAGGACGCAGTTCGTGTTCCCGGGGGATTCCTCCCCGGCCCGGCGCCGACTTTCGAAACCTCTGGCCCTGCAGGGCTGCCCGGCACGGGGGTCTGGGCAAGTCTCCACAGCTCCAGAAAACCCTTCAGGCCGAAAAACAGAGCAGCTAGGGTGCAGGCGAAGGTGTCCCGCGTAGGGATCTCCCTCCGGCACCTGCGTGGCCTGAGGACTGGGGCGCAGGGGCCGGCACCTCCCTCGGCCCCGCCCGCCTCCTGCTCCGCATGCGCAAAGCCGCTCCGGCGCCGGCTTCTGCTCTGGGCTTTAGTCTCCGCGTTCTCTGTCCCTGCTGCCCCAATGTCCACGTCAGTCTGGCCTTTATCCTGTTCTCCAGAGCAGCCTGGGAACTGGCTGATTGGCCAGTGTGCGTTCCACTAACCCAGCTCCTGGGGTACGGGGCACCCACTTTCTGAGACCTGACTTTGCTCACCAGAAGTGTTTCTGACAGTTTCCTCACCAAGGGCTGCAGTGGGGCAGCGCCCGGAGTCTCTCTAGCTGCTGGCCGCTCGCAGTAGTACAATCGCCCCCTTTTACAAATGAGGGTGAACCACCTGCTCAAGGGCGCACGATTGAAGGCAAGCTTGGCCTTGAACACGAGCTCGAGACCCCCAACCTCACGCTCTTTCCACACCATTATTTCACCTCTTCCGCAGGGAATAAAATCTCCAAGTGTTGAGCCTTAGAATCCAGTAGTGTCAGAAAATTCAACTCTACCTTTGTCTACAGGAGACAGCGTCCGAGGCCACGGGTTCAACCTTGCAAGACCGCTCCAAACCCCACTTCAGAAACCAGTTGTCACCTGTGCTTCTACAAGCTGGCTATAAATCAGAGGTGCCCAGGAACACTTCAGTCCCTAGGTTGCAGGCTTAGTATAAAGGGAGGAGCAGGCGCAGAGGATGCTCAGGCTCGGGGTGTGGGAAGGGGCTAGGAGTCTCCCTGCTGGCCCCAAGCTTGGCACTCACCAGCAGCTCCGCCCTTTACCTAGCTGGAAACTGCAAATCCCATCCTTTCTGGCTTTTTTTTGAGGCTTCATTATGTAGAGATGCTTGATCAATATATACAAGCTGGGGTACAGGCCAGAGGCGTGGGGTGGCGAGAGGGTTCACCAGAGACAGAGCGGGGAGCAGAACAGGCAGATCAGAAATACACTGCTGAGGGGAGCAGCGGGCAAGGCAGGAGAGGTCTGCCGCGCCATGTGGGATTCTCCCTGGCTGGGCGTCGAACTCGCGTTGCCGCTGCCGACAGCTCCACAGCGCAGCGCTTAACCACTGCACCACCAGGGAGGCCCCAGATGCTTGATCAATTGTTGGACATTGGCGATTAAACTCAACCAACAACCCCTCTGAGATCTGGGGTTGGAACTGGAAGTTTCAACCCTCCAGTCACATGGCTGACTCCATGGCAACCAGTCCCCAACCTTAGGTGGGGTCCAAAAGTCACTCATTCACATAACAAAAGACACACTAATTGCTCTCATCAGTAGGAAATTCCAAGGGTTTTAGGAGCTGGTGTGAGGGCAGTGAAGACCAAATATATATTTCTTACAATAAATCATAGCAGCACAGCAGGTTAACTCACCATAAAAGGGGCTACCTGCCCAAGGAGCCTCAGACTTTTAGGGTCCCCAGAGAGCAGAACACAGATAGGGTGGACTTTTACCCACAAGGGGCTGGGTAACTTTGGGTGCTTGATTTGAAACTATATTCTCTGTCTTTTCTGTATTGCACCCTAATTGTATTAAAAGTTTCTTTCCACTAAAGGTCTTATATGTTTTGTCTTAATGTGGGGGATGGCAGAACCTATTTAGAGCGGGCAGGTTTGGGGGTCCTGGGGTGCCCCTCTCCCTGTCCTATAACAAGAGTATGTTTCAGTTTAGCTGAGTTAATGCTATTTTTTTCTACTATTCATGATTACCTCCCATTCTACAGATGGGGAATCTGAGGCTAGCTCAGAGGAGTTAAGATCACACAGCTAAGGGCCTCACTGGTGGGGTTAAGTCTCAGCCTATGAAGCTATCCTCAGTCACTGCAGCTCGAGTTCAATACCTGGCGGGAGCTTCCCACATGGTGCAGCAGACCTCTCCTGCTCCCCCACTGCTCCCCTCAGAGTGTATTTCAGTAGATCTGCCTGTTCTGCTCCCCACTCTGTCTCTGGTGAATCCTCTCACCATCCCCACACTTCTGGCCTACACCCCAGGTCTTGTATGCATAAATATATAAATCTTTAAAAAAAAAAAAAAAGAATGTCCTTTCTTCTCTCTCTCTATGCACACTAATTCTATTTAAGTTCACACTAAGAATTTGTTTCCTTTACTTAAAACAAAAATTTATTTTTATTTATTTATGCATACAAGAACTGGGGTATAGGCCAGAGGTGTGGGGATTGAGAGGATTCACCAGAGACAGCGTGGGGAACAGAACAGGGGGATCCACTGAAATTCACTGCTGAGGGGAGCATCAGGTGAGACAGGAGAGGTCTGCTGTGCCATGTGGGTCAGCTCCCTGGCTGGGGATCAAACTCAGGCCGCAGTGGCTGGCGTTAGCTCCATAGCCTTGAGATTTCAACCCTGGGCCACCAGGGAGCCCTTGCTTCCTTTACCTTGTGCATGTGGATGGCTAAGTCCCTTCAGAATGTGCCCTCCTTACTATTTGGGATCTCTGGGTATCCCTCAAGCACCTGTTGACAAAGGGATTTCTTGGGAGAATGTCTGGTAGCTCACAGAATGGAAGGAAAGCTAAAGTAGCAACTTAGAAAACAGGCCGGGACCAAGACCAAACCACAGCAGTGGCCACCGACACCCTGACTTCTGGACACTCACTATGGCCCCCAGGCTGGGCTCCAGCTCCAGTCTCAGCTCAGGAGCTTTGGGCAGGCCCGGCCTCGCTCACATAATCATGATGGGTGCCTTGAATGGGGAGAAAGGAGCAAGTACTTGACCACTTTCCGTCACCCCCATTTATTCATTTTGAGATAATGCCCAACAGTATAGTAGGGTTCCTCTTTGTCTGCATCCTCCCCGGTACATGCTGTTGGGGTCTTTTTAATATGTTCTATTCTCACGGGTGTGAGAGGCATCTCTGTGATTTTCATCTGCATCTCTCTTATTGGAAGCAACGATAAACATTTTTTCATATGTCTGTGGCCGTCTGAGTATCCTCTTTGTTCAATTGTCTATTTGGATCTGCTACCCATTTATTACTTGGGTTGTTTATTTTTCTCTTTTCTCCTGTGCCTCATTTATTTTTAGTTGTCATCATGTCTTCCATAGTATGACAGAGACAGATTCACATATAGGGGGCCTGAATTTATGGGTTTGCAGGGAGCCTCTTTAAGAAACAGACAGCAGAGTTACATATAGAATATGCTAAAGGTCCTCCCTGGACATTCGAAGAAGTTGACACAAGTGTGGGGTCCTGCAGCTTAAGTTTCATTATTTTCTTTTTTTTTTTTTTAAAGATTTATTTATTTATGCATACAGGCTGGAGTGGAGGCCAGAGGTGTGGAAGGGTGGAAGGGTGTGGAAGGGTGAGCAGACAGGCAGATCAACTGAAGTACACTGCTGAGGGGAGCAGCGGGTGAGGCAGGAGAGGTCTGCTGACCATGTGGGAAGCTCCCTGGCCGGGATTGAACTTGTGCTGCAGTGGCTCTGGATAGCTTCATAATGCTGTGACTTAACCCATTGCGCCACCAGGGACACTCGAGTTTCATTATTTTCCCAGAGAATCCTCCCTGAGAAGAGACAAACCAGTTTGTGTCACTCCTCACTCTCAACGGGCCTGATGTGTTTGTCTGTTTTTTGCTCTTACCCAGAGAATGTTCTGATCTCCACTCTTTGATGAATGTGGGTAAGCATTCTCCACGACAGACAGGACCAGAACTGGAACTGCCGAGTTCCAGGCCTGGCCCTTTCATTTTCTCTTGGTAGTGGGTGTCCTGTGGAGTTGCCCTCCAAACAGGTGTCACCAAGTTCCTTTCCATCCTGCAGCTGCGATGGTAATTTTCTCAAACTAGACATTGTAATCTTTTTTGCTTTCTGCAAACTGATGGAAACATAAAAAGATATCTCGGGCCTCCCTGGTGGCACAACAGGTTAAGCGCAGCGCTGTGGAGCTGTCAGGCAGCTGCGGAGCGAATTCGATGCTAGGCCGGGGAGATTTCCACATGGCGCAGCAGACCTCTCCTGCCTTGCCCGCTGCTCCCCTCAGCAGTGTATTTCAGTGGATCCGCCTGTTCTGCTTCCCACTCTGTCTCTGGTAAACCCTCTTACCACCCCACACCTCTGGCTTGCACCCCAGCTTGTATGCATAAATAAATAAATCTTTTTTTAAAAAAAGACATGTGCTTTCAATTTGCTGTGTTCTTTTCTAGGGCTATTGTAACAAAGGACCACAAACTGGGTGGCTTTAAAAAAATGGTATTGCCTCACTATTTGGGAGACTCACAGTCTGAGATGAGGGGTCGGCAGGGCCCGGCTCCCCCTGAAACTTCTTGGCCAGGGTCCTTCCTCGCCTCTTCCTAATGTGTGATGTGGCTGTCAGCCTTTGGCGCGTCCCGCCGGTACTCTCTCCTGACGTGGTGTCTTCTGTGTTTCTGCTGTCACATGACCCTGATCGAATATGACCTCATCTTAACCAATTACATCTGTGACAACCCTCTTTCCAAATACAGTCACAGTCTGAGGTGGGGGGCGTCAGGACTTCAGCATCTTTTTTGAGGGGCTACAATTCAACCTAGAACTAATTTCGTTGGACATTGAACATCTTTTCACATGCTCT
Organism: Scalopus aquaticus; assembly: GCA_004024925.1. Taxonomy (NCBI): domain Eukaryota; kingdom Metazoa; phylum Chordata; class Mammalia; order Eulipotyphla; family Talpidae; genus Scalopus; species Scalopus aquaticus. The sequence continues at coordinate 26,699 of PVIJ01017205.1, forward strand.
GGAAATTTGGAGCCTTCAGCAAATCACTCTTTCAGGTTATTTTTCTATTGGGTTGGGGTCATTTCCCTATTTCTTCCAGGAGCCCCTGTATTTTTCGTGATAAATCTGTAGCTATGCAGCAAAGGTTTGCTCTCAGCCCATCACACATTCGTTGATTTTGGTCTGGCTGTCTGCCTTGCCTCCTGCGACCCAGAACTCCCCTAGCGTCCTCTCTGGTTCAGCGTCTGTCCTTCCTCCTCCTCCTCTGGCCCTGCCACATCCATCTCTACTTGAGCAAAACACATGGGTGTCTCCTCTGGTCTTGCTTCTCCCTCAATCTCTGTATCTGACAAGCTCTGCCAATGGCACCTCAGATACCTTCAAAGGCATGCACCTCTCTGCAGCTTCCCACGGGCCTGAGGCACCATATCGCTTCTCACTTAGTCACTTGCCAGCTGCTTCCAGGCTGGTCTCCCTGCACCTGCTCTGCCCCCTCCACCTGTTCCTGCAGGGGTTCTTTCGCGCGCTCATCTTGTGGCATCCTGCGCAGAGAATCAATAGCCCACAGGCCCTGTCTGGCCAGGCTCAGTGTCTCCCTTGGGCTTCTCGCCCTAGCTCTCCAGGAACACCAGCCTTCAGAGCAAATCTCCCTGGCTCTTCATTTCCTGGAGGTCTTTTCCTTGTCATTCCCTCCTCTTGAAAGCTCCCAGCCCACCCCACTTCCTGAAGAGGCCATGTATCATTTTCTCAAGCAAGAATCGCCTTTCTGCTCCCCCAAGCACAGGTTCAGGGGGAATTCCCCCAATCCCACCAGGGTTCAGCCAGATGAACACCCATGTGGGGCCAGGACTTGGAAATGCAGTCCCCAGGTGGGGGTGAGGGTGGGTGCTCCAAGCCTGTTCCTTCTTCCCTTCACATCAGGACAAGCTGTGCATGTGCTTGGTGTACTTGAGCACAAGGTCATGGTAATTATTATGCCGAGAAACACATTACCTGGCAGCTGAGATAGTCAACCCGAGGAGAGAACATTCATTGATATGCTCTTTGCTCTTTCTCCTTGCCTGCTTCGATCTCCACCTATCAGAGAATTAATGACCTTGGGGAGATCAGAATTGCCATAGCAGAAATGCATGCCCCAAACTGCCAATATCAGCTTTTGACTGTCAACACGAGTTCTTGAGGTCCCCATCAGATGAAATAGCCTGCTTTCCTTCATCTATTTATTCAAGAAATATTTATTAAGCCCTAGCTACAAGGGAGGAGTTTGCAGTGTGGTGGTAGAGCAGCGGAAGTCTGCGCAGGTCCGCCACGGAAAACATCGGGGGAGAGAGAAAGTCCCCGCAGAAGCTCGTGAGCATAGGATTGATTTATAGGAAGTAGATTGATGTCTTTGGAGAAAAGGCAGACGGAGGGATCGAACGGAGGGAGGGGCTCTTTGAAGCAGAGCCCTAGAAGTGGAGGAACCAGCCAAGGAACCAGAGGATAGAGAGGCCAGCGTGGGGCGGGAAGGGGGGTGTCATATGGCCTCACTTACTTTCAGTCCTCAAGTGGAAACTGTTCTTCTTTCTAAGATCCATGTTCCAGAGGACTGGGGATAGGATATGGCGCTCCCATGCTCACGTTGCCTTTTCCTGACCATCGTCCTTTCTTCCCTCAACCTCCCCACACGTGGGGTGCGCAGGCCTTTAAATGATCTCCTCCATTACAAGTCACCTGCCTCCTGCCCCAGGCCCTACCTCATTCCGGGCTCAGTCTCTCTTTCCACTTCTGTTCCTTCTTGTCTTCCTTTATGACTTCTGCCTCCCTGCAGACAATCTGTCCAACCCCAAGGGACTCAGCCCTTCACCTCCATGCTCCCCAAGATCTGCTCTTTGGCCATCAGCTGCCGTGGTCATATCCTGGATCTTATTATTAGCAAGATCCAGGAAATTCTGTGTCAAAATTCCAGTCTTGAACCTCCATCTCCACCTATTTCTGGTCTTCCAGTCTCCTGCTGTGACAACTCTTCCTCACGTTTGGGGCCCCTCAGCCTCTCACTGACCCTCCATCTTTTTTTTTTTTTTAAGATTTATTTATTTATGCATACAAGAACTGGGGTGTAGGCCAGAGGTGTGGGGGGTGAGAGGATTCACCAGAGGCAGAGTGGGGATCAGAACAGGTGGATCTACTGAAACACACTGCTGAAGGGAGAAGTGAATGAGACAGGAGAGGTCTGCTGTGCCATGTGGGAAGCTCTCTGGCCGGGGATCAAACTCGTGCTGCAGTGGCTGAGATAGTTTGATAACACTTAGCCTTTAACCCCTGCACCACCAGGGAGGCCCTGAACCCCCATATTTTAAGTGGGATTCATCTCTTTTCCTATCTCATTTCCCTTCTTACCCAGATTAGACTTGTGGTCCAAGGTTTTAATCTGTTCCCTGCTGAACAGCTGTATGTGCCTGGGGAAAAACACCGAGCTAGGCCAGCAGTTCTCACTTCGACCTTATTACACGAAACTCAAGCCGGGTGTCAGGGCTGTCCAGCAACCCATCCCCACCCAGAATGCTGCTCCTTTTCTTCTCCCATGTCTCCCTGAGGCAGAGAAATGACCCGTACTAAACACAGCCTCCCTCTTGCCACTGGCTGCTTAGGGGTCTGTCTGGATGAAGCCTGCTGAAGGACCTGCAGGGGAAACTTGCGGTTTGCAGAGCTGGGTGCTGAGACCGGAGGGCTGGGCCCTATGTGGGGGAGGACCTGGTACTTACCCATCAACAATAGCTTGGAAAGTGGGGCCTCCCTGGTGGCGCAGCGGTTGAGCGCTGCACTGTGGCGCCATTGCAGCTTGCGATGTGAGTTCGAAGCCCAGTCTGGGAGAATCCCACATGGTGTGGCAGACCTCTCCTGCCTCGCCTGCTGCTCCCCTCAGCAGTGTATTTCTGATCTTCCCGTTCCGCTCCCCACTCTGTCTCTGGTGAGCCCTCTCGCCGGCCCCCCGCCTCTGGCCTGTACCCCAGCTTGTATGTATAAATAAATAAATCTTTTAAAAAAAAGCAACAGTAGCTTGGAAAGAAGAGACACAGGTTCAGCCCCCCCCACCCCCCGCCCTAGGCTGGAGGAGGAGACTCTACTTGAGGGTAAGGGCGAAGTGGGCAGAGTTTGGTGGGCCCTCCTGACCCGGGGAGAGAGCAGGGCCAGCACATCACTTGCAGTGACATTGAGCCAACTCCTAGGACTTGAGATGCCCATCCCATGAGTGAGACCTACGTGCTCCATGTCACCTGTGTCCAGGAAGGCCCAGAGCTGAGCAGCTTGCCCTCGACAGGGGGCCTCCTGTGACCTGGTGCCGCTTGTCACCCACAGGCTGCCAGCTGCTGACGTCCTGGAAGCCTCGCTCACACAATCTCAAGTTTCCCAGTGAGGTTCTGACCTCATCAACAGCCTCCCACACTCCTAGGTACCCTCCCCCAAATAGGGCAGGCCTGCGGACCCCTGAGGGAGGGCAGGGAAAGGGAAAGCCCCAGGCCTTTGTTCTGGGGCTGAACAATGGTCACTGAAGAATGAG